>CAUYPK010073501.1:0-13666 GCA_963574355.1 Loris lydekkerianus | reverse complement strand
CCCCCCCCACCCCCCCCCCCCCGCAGGACCAGCCGCGAGATCCAGCTGCGCCCCCCCACGCAGCAGAGGCGAGCAGGTGGTGGGGCTGAGTGGTGATGGTGCTCGTCCCAGGGAAGCAGCAGAGAGGAGAAGGTGGTGGTGATGCGTGGTGCTGCTGCTCGTCCCATAGAAGCAGCGGGGGGGAGGAGGTGGTGGTGCTCAGTGGTGATGGTGCTCGTCCCAGGGAAGCAGTAGAGGGGAGACGGTGGTGGTGCTGAGTGGTGATGGTGCTTGTCCCACAGAAGCAGCAGAGAGGAGAAGGTGGTGGTGCTGAGTGGTGATGGTGCTCGTCCCACAGAAGCAGCAGAGAGGAGAAGGTGGTAGTGCTGAGTGGTGATGGTGCTTGTCCCATGGAAGCAGCAGAGGGGAGAAGGTGGTGGTGCTGAGTGGTGATGGTGCTCGTCCCACGGAAGCGGCAGAGGGGAGAAGGTGGTGCTGAGTGGTGATGGTGCTTGTCCCATGGAAGCAGCAGAGAGGAGAAGGTGGTGCTGAGTGGTGATGGTGCTCGTCCCACGGAAGCAGCAGAGAAGAGAAGGTGGTGGTGCTGAGTGGTGATGGTGCTCGTCCCACGGAAGCAGCAGAGAGGAGAAGGTGGTGGTGCTGAGTGGTGATGGTGCTTGTCCCATGGAAGCAGCAGAGGGGAGAAGGTGGTGCTGAGTGGTGATGTTGCTCGTCCCACGGAAGCAGCAGAGAGGAGAAGGTGTTGCTGAGTGGTGATGGTGCTCGTCCCACGGAAGCAGCAGAGGGGATAAGGTGGTGCTGAGTGGTGATGCTGCTCGTCCCACGGAAGCAGCAGAGGGGAGAAGGTGGTGGTGCTGAGAGGTGATGGTGCTCGTCCCACAGATGCAGCTGAGGGGAGAAGATTTTGGTTTGTCGTGATGGTCCTCGTACCACGGCAGCAGCAGAGGGGAGAAGGTGGCGCTGAGTGGTGATGGTGTGATACTGGGAATGTGGAGGCTACAGATGCACAAATAATTCTGAGTTAAAAATCAGAAGGTAGAAAAATTACTCCAAAAAGAGGAGCATTTATAAATGCTGTAGACTGATAATTCTAGGACACAGGGAATGATTTGCAAGGGTAAATGTGGGAATCTGTGTAATGGCATGTACAGGCCATCCAGGTGTAAGGGCTAACTTAGGGGCCTAGGTGGCAGTGATGGGAGCACTCCTTAGGGAGCAGGGCTCAGTATGTATAAAAATACTCTGTGTGTAAATACACAAGGCCAGCGTCTAGACTATAGCATCTGCACTGAGCTGATGGTTTGGAGCTGTTGAAGCAGAACATGTCACACTTAGGTTCAGCTACCCCAGAACAGTGTCACACAGAGCGTGGCCCAAGAAACATTAACTAGAAGCTTGTTAGAAACTTAGGTCCCAACCTCAACCCAAGCCTACTGAGAATGGTAATGTTTATTTGTTTTTTTTGTTGTTGTTGTTGCTCAAAAATTTTTGAAGAGTGCTGGGCATTGTTCTAGAACTTAAAAAGAAAAAATTGAGGTCCCAGGCCTTAAGAGGTGAATGAAAATTATTGACCACCACATAGAAGAAGAGCACTCACTGGCACACACAGTTTGCAGTCAATTTCAGGGGAGTCTTTGCAATTTGAATCCATCCCTGAGCCTGGAGCAGATAGTGCCCTGGAACTGCTTCTGCTGTGTCAATAAAAAAGCGAGATCCCAGTGCCCTCAGCGGGTGGTCCTTTCTTTCTCCAATCACACTCACTGGCTGTGCTGTGTTCCCTAGGCTCCTTCACCTTGAAGCTGCTTGTGAAGTTCTTTGCAGTTCTGAATCCTTTCTGGCTTGGCCCTGCTGCCTTCACCTGGAGGACAGCAGCCAGACCCTCATCCACACAGGCGGCTTTCCCCGCAGCAGCCCTGTATTACCTGCTGCAGCACAACCCGGTTTCTTCAGGATAGAATTAGAGTCGCTTGTGCTTTCACCAAATCTTTGTTCTGATGTCTTTCCAATCAAGCTTCCTCTCTACTTAAGCCAAAAATTAGAATGATGATAAATTCTGTCACTACATGGTTGATCTAAGTAAATAAAATTATATGGTCATTTGACAAGTACATTAATTCAGACAGTTTATATTCAGAGTATCACACCTTCCACAATATCCTTAAAAGTGTTGACATATATCCAAAGTTAATTATTATTTCCACTGGAAAAATTTTTTACTTATTTTACTTTTAAAAATAAACCACACCCAGCATAATAATATAATCTGTGACCTCAACATTCTTCATTCCAAAATTTGGATGAAATTTCATAAAGAAAAGTATATACAGATGAAATAAGAGACGCAATTTTGAGAAATACTTACCTGACCACTGATGCACTCTGGGTTCCTGCTCAGTCACTTTGGTGAGCTGTTTCCTTCACCAAAGTAGGACGCTTTTTCTTTTCTTTCTTCATTTTTTTTTTTTTTTTTTTAACCACCCCAGGAATCATTCTTTTCCTCTAAGGTTTGGAACATCGTGGACTCACGCACTCAGCAGTTTCCCGTTAGCTGGGGTCATGCCACCTCCCTCTTCCAGGAAATCCCTAAGTCGGTCTCCCTAGGCCACCCATCCCTATTTTTCTCCACCATCTGGGCCTTAGGACCTCGGTTCCTCACACACAGTCTGCTTACAATTCTGAAAAATGTGCTGCAGAGTTGATGGATGTGACAACGTATCTGACAAATGGGGTTTGTGACCTCCCAGCGGTGTGTTTAGTGGATCCTAGGATCAGAAGCTTGATTATTTTTAAGGCGGATAAAACCTCTTAACACTAAAATGTTACAGTAATTCTTTCTGCTGGGAGATGTAAATTTTCTGAAGAAAATTCACAGATGTTGAAAATAAAACTCACTGTAGTCATTTTCACAAGTGTGCAATGGAACTTCAGAAAAATAAACAAAGGTATTGGCACTGGGAAAAGCTAAGGCAAGGATGATGTTTTTAATGCAAAATTTTCACCCTCCAGGATGAACACCGTCTCCTCCCTAGGACTTCATTGTCACAGCATCCCCCTCTGATGTGGGTCTCCCGTGAGGATGGCTTTATCTAGACAGTCACGTGAAACAGCTGTCAACAGCGCTATCCCTTCAGCATACAGGAGGAGGCCCACTCGGGACTGCGCGCCTCCGATTACTACAGCAGCGTGCACTCTTCTCTCACAGGACAAAATAACTAAATTGCTTTGCTGCCCCAGTGCTCTTGATGGATTTAAGAAACCTCCCGCTCTAAATTAAATCCTACGGCACCAGAGGAAAGGTTGCTTCATATTGAAACGGAAAGGATAACAAAACAGCTACGAAACCCTCACTTTGGAAAGAGAATAAAATAGGCTCTCACAAAATCCTCACGTTTTTGTAAAATCAGGGATTCAGAGCAAGAGAATGAACCTTGTGACTTTGAGGTCTCCAGAGATTTTAAAAGGTCTTTTATTATTATTATTTTTATTACTATTATTATTATTATTCTACAATTTAGGAGAGGTCTATTGCACCTACTGACCTACTAAGATTAAAACCTTTTGCTGAACACTCTTATTTTTGTTTTAGTGGCATTTAACATAGACCGTAATTGCCATTTCTGTCTATTCTTTCTGTTCTACTTCATCTTAATGTCAATCCCAACAGCCATTAATAATTGCTGTGTCAAATTTTATGATGGACTTTATCAAGCTGTGGCTTTAGCAGTGTCAGAGGGCCTTAGAGTAAAAAGTGATGGGCAATTTCCTAATCACTTCTAAATACAAATGAAGGGAAAAAAATGTTAATATCTTATCCACAAACCTGTTTGCAGACGCTTGGGACTCCTCCGAAATGACAGACAGGACAACCAGGGAACAGAATCCCAGACCTGATCTCAGATAGCAGAAGTCCCCAGCACAGGAACATGAGGGCTGCGCTCCTTACATCACTGACGGAGCCAAGTGGACATCGGAGCCCAAATCACAGCTATTTTTCCCATATACTCATGCTGCTGAGAAGAACATTCTGCTTTCTTTTCAATTATGATGAGGAAATTGAATTTTGGACTAGCACATGAGCAGATATCTTCTGTATTTTCCCATTAACTTTTGGACGTGTCCAGGGCTAACTTTCAGACAAAATGTCAAAGAAGAAAACTGTGCTGTGACTTCATGTGTTCATTCCTTCTCTCTCTCTCACTACCCCACCCTCTCTGACAAACTCTCCAGTCAAGAAGTCGTTGTTTTTCAACTCTGCTTTTATTAAAAGTGAGATCTTAGAGGAATGGAAATACCCAACTACAATACGGTTCACCTGGAAGTGCTGGCTGCCGTCTCAATCTTTCCGATAACCACACACCACCTTCCTGTAAATTATACGATTGCAAGGCTGAAACATTAAGAGATTCAGTGCATCAAGAAACAGGGAAAACTTTTGGGGAGGGAAACCTGACCTCCTCAGGCCCCAGGAATCACACCAAGGAGGCAGCTGCCAGGCAGAAAAGCCCAGACACAGGAGAGCAGCATCCCTTAGCAGCACAAACATCCGTCCTATTAACCAGCCCCACCCGAGACAGCCCAGGGCACAGAGCAGAAACAGGTTCCCTGTGGCCATGGATTCCAAGTTTCCATCTGGCATTTTCTTCACCCTAAAACAATGCTGGCTGGCAAAAGTCCACTTTCATGGGGAAACATCCTGAACTTCTGCAGAATGTATCACTGCAGCTCAAGGGAAAAAAACAAAAAGATGTGTGTGTGGGGAGGGGTGGACCAGAAGACAGGGAAGGAAAAGGAAGTGAGAGGAGAGGAGAAAAGAGAAATAACTTTAAATATGGAGTATTTACATTTGTGAATTTGTAAGTTTAAATTTCCTAGGACTTGATTTGCAATATTTTTTATCTTTGTCTAAAAGGAACACAAAAACAGAGGAGTTCCAGGTTTTGAGTAGCACAGACCTTGCTCCCTCAGGAGAATGATGAGATCCGTTTAGCCTTGTGTGAAGCCCAGTTGGGGAAGGAGTAGAGTCAACTGTCAGTAGTTTGCAGCTTACTTGGCACGTGTATTCAGGCACCGCGAGGGGTATCCGAAGGTTCCATACGTCATACACGGCTCGCTCTCACACTTTCTTCCCCTTTTCCTTTATCCACTACCAGAGAAACGGTTTATGTTAAAAAGGGATGATCATCTGATGTAAGTATGTAAGCATATATGAATATGTAGGCATAATATTTATTTTATGACTAAGTTATAATGATAATCACTGAAAGAATTAGAAAGTAAAGATCGTTTAAAGTGGTTACCTTTGGAAAGTGAGGATGAGCGTTGGAATGAAGGTTTAAAGACACACAAATAATTTTTAATTTAAATTGATCCATATGAATTGTGATATATAAAGTATGTTTTTAGTGGCAAGTGGTTTTCTGAGCCATATCAAAGTCCTAACTGAATAGGTTTTTCTCTTTAAATTTAGTTACCTGCTATCTTGTGATAACTGAAGTCAGAAGATGGCCTAGGCCTTAACATTAATATCCATGTTTGGATGAAAGGAGCAGTTCTAAACCCTGTCTTCCTGTATGCACGCATTACTGGGGAATGATAGAGACAGACATACCCGTTTGCCATTTTGTAATATTAGAGTTGACCAAGATAGAATGTACTTTTTGGAAAACCACCTCATACTTGCTCTGAAAATTTTATTCTGAATAAAATTATTTTGTCTGTTACAAAATTCAATAGACTCTAAGTCTGAGGCATCTGCTAGAAAATTCTCAGTGCTTTGTATTTATCAGTTATTTAAAAACAGCCCATGGAGACTGAGCCTTGCACTGGGGTGAGCAGAGATGCCACCTGTTCCTCACTGCCTCCTGGGACTCTGGGCCTGCAACACCCCGTCTTTTCTTTTGTCTTCCACCTGCCTCTCTAGCTCCTGTTCTTGCATACAATCTTTCCCCAAGCCACCTTTATCTCTTTCATTTAAATATTTCCTTCTGGTTACATCTATGGTAATGGCTCCTTGTCACTATAGCAGATTACATGTGGAAGTAACAGTGCACTGCCTTTTCCTGTGGGTGGAATGTGTGTCCCCACCCAGCTGGCATTAGACGTGGCTATGAGACTTACATTGGCCCATTGGAGGTTAGAGGACTTGATGGTGCACAGGCTTTAAATGTCCTTGTGAAGTTTGGCTTTACCTGTGATTCACTGCCCAAGGATTCCTGCCTCATTCAGCCTCTGACCCAGAATGAAAACATAGAGAAAGGGCCTGAAACTTTCTAGAAGCCCAGAATTCATGTTCCTGTCATGCTCAGCCCAGATCAGCTTAACCAAAGCTGACCTTCAAACCCATGATTCTGGAGTAGCACTGAAATGATTAGGTTTTCTCTTACATAAAACAATGTTGTTTGATACAATGACTCACTTATTCTTGGAGACTTAGGCAAAATCTGAAATTTAATAGCACCACAGGGCCCAGATGGCCAGGAACAGGTGCTTGAGTCGCTGTTAATTTCCCACAGGACAATGGTTTCTGTGATTCTGGAGGGGTGACTGTCCACGCTGTCCTCCACAGAGAGTGAGCACCTGCCCTGTCCTGCCTATCATGTTCACTTTCCAAAGAAGATGTCCAGAACACTTTGAGTTCAGGTAACTTCAAAGAGGTCTGATATTAACTGAGCAACAAAGATTACCTGCTTTCTGTTGGGTATCACAGAGAATAACCTTGAACTCACTGCTACCAGATGTTGAATAAAGCTAAGATCTCCATCATTGCCACTCAAGACCCTCCCCACCACAACCTTCCTAACTACAGATTAAAACATGTATTATGTGCACACTCATGCATACACACTGTGTCATTCCAGATTGTGAAAGAGCAATTCAAGGTAACTATTATTATTCCCAACCTGCATTAACTAGATTTGGAAATATTATGTGGCTTGTGTGAGTTTATCAAGGAGATGCAGCGACTGACACTTAAACAGCGATCTAAGGGTGAACTTTGATTAGATAAGAGTCCGGAGAGCTTTGCATACGTAATTCCTGATCTCCGTCCTTTCAGTGCCACATACATTAAACTGCACTTAGCCTTTATTCTGTATTCTGTATATCTGCCGTAGAGACTCCACTGAGCACTTCATTCACTACTGAGAACCTTGGGAGAGAAATTCTCAGGAGTACTTGTTTCTACTAAATAAAGTATCTGTATTTCTTACGGCCATGATGAATAATAAAACCGATGTTATTTGTATCTCCGTTGACATGGTTAGGGTGTTCAGAACACTATTCTCAATCCATTTTTAATGAATTGTGTTTGCATCTTAACTTTATATCCTGGCTTAGTCTTGCTTTATCTCTTTCTATTTTGCCTTTTTCTCTTTTTTAGGTTTTCTTTTAACATACGCTCTATTTATTGATATTTAAATTATTAATGTTTAGACACAGGAAATGAGAAAAGAGAAGAAAAAGCAGGGGCTTGGAAAAATACTCCGGGGAACATAGTCAGACCTGGAGCACTTTAGTGTACATACTCCCCTTCTCCTCTGCTCACATGTAAATGAGAACGGCTGGGGGGGTCTGTTCTAAAGGAATTCACTCCCCAGTGGCGTTACAGCGGGAACATAATACCACGTGGTGGGCTATTAGAGAACTTAATAGCTGTCACATTGGAGTTGGCTCTGTACACCCTGATAGGATCTCTACACAGACTACAGGACCTGCAGTGTCATGACACGTGTGGCTGCAGTTTTCTGGGAAGTGAAGAACTTCAGAAACTTGCTATGGAAGATCACAATTTGTCTTCAAAATAAACCAACCCCTCATATGTCACTGATAAAATTGGAAATTGGAACAAATTCAATGAAGGGCAATTCAGTGATACATATATCAGAATTACAAGCGCATATGCCTTTTGATATATCTAAAAATATGTGGCCCACATTCTTGCACATAGGTAAAATTATATACATAGTTTCTCACTGAAGCATTATTTTGAATAATAAATAAAATATGGGAACCAACTCATTCTCAACTGTGACAGCCTAAGTAAACAGATTAAATCAGTACACTGTAGCTCTATAGAAAAAAAAACAACTTCTATTGTGCACTGATTTATACTTGGTGGATTTTGAGTCATTTTAATATCTCAGCCATACAAAAAGGAAATGTAAAGTAATGAGACAGTGCTCTCCAAGAATAAGGCACAAACGATGCTTACTGACATAAAAAGCCCCATTAACATTGTCATCTTTATAAATGTAGAAGACATTTTTCTTGAAAATATTCAAGATAAAATGAAAGATATGTTTGAATAACATTACTAGTTAGCATAACCAATCCACGGGGACTACAGGGTTACAATCCCAACCCTTATTCCCCATCTTATTTTCCTCCAATTGTAATGAAGAAAAGCTTTAATATGTTTCTTCCACCTCAGCATTAATTAAAAATAAAATATCTCTACAGTTATTGATTTAGAGCAATATTAAGCCAAAGGAGAGTCAAAAATACACATATGATCATTCAGAAACTTAGATTATTAAGAAATGCAAATGCTAAAAATCTGGCATAGGAAGTACATGGGAAAATATAAGGCTCAGGCATAACTGTAATGACACTTTCAAAGTCTGCAATGCACACAGGGAAGATAGATACCGAAATCTCCGTGAGGAAGTAATGAAAACAGAGAAAAAGAAATGATAAGAATTGAAAGTTTTAATCCATATGTATCCTTAGGAAACAGCATTCAAACAATATCAAACTGTAATTAATCAGTTCTGGTGACGTCTGAGGAAAATTCAATGCCATATATGTTTTCAGAAATGGTGAGGCTTCGAGGGGTTATTTGAACATCCTTGCTCTATTTCCGTCTGAGCTAGGAGGGTGCTTATTTGCAGGAGGGGTTGATGTGATGATTTCAGTAACTGTGAAGAGAGAATAGATAAAGAAAACTAGGGTGGTACCTCATGAAACCCTAACGTTGAAAGTGGAAAAGGGGAAGCTTATGCATAAGATGGAGAAAGAACATTCAGAGAAAAAAGCACCCCCACACAAGATCAGGAATGCAGCTCGGCACCTGTAGCTCAGTGGCTAGGATGCTGGCCACATACAACCAGGCTGGCGGGTTCTAATCAGCCTGGGCCTGCTAAACAACAATGACACCTGCAACAAAAAAAGAGCCGGCCATTGTGGTGGGTGTCTGTAGTCCCAGCTACTTGGGAGGCTGAGGCAAGAGAATCACTTAAGCCCAAGAGTTTGAGGTTTCTATGACCTGTGACACCACAGGACTCTACCCAGGTACCCAGAGCAACATAGTTAGACTCTATCTTAAAAAAAATAAATCAGAGAAGGATGGCATCCTTGTTATCTTGATGCTAAGGAGCAAAATTGTTTAATAAGAAAGGTTGGGCCATTCAAGTGTCATCTTGCAGTGGGCTTGGGAAAGAGAAGTGATGACATTCAGCAACGTTGAATGGTGTGGTGGCTGCTAACATCCTGGCCAAGACAAGCTGCCGGAAGTAATGGGCGTATGGTCCATGGTCAAGGTTGAGGAGGGAGCGATGAAAAGGAACCTGGTAGGGTGTGTGTAGGTCACGGTATCTGAAAACTGAAGAGAAGGCCTTTGGACATAGGCAAGCGAAGGAAGGAGGGTTGCAGGAAGGTTTCTATGAGGCAGGAAATGCCATGGATTGATGTACGGGCTGAAGTGGAACGGGAAGTGAGGAAGGATGAAAGACACACCCAGAGTGGGTGATTACCGGGGTGAGACTCCCGAAGAAGTGTGATGAGCAGAAAGTAGACTGAGAAAACACTTAGATGCAAAGAGCAGCTACTTGTTATTCAAAAGGAAGGATGATTCTGAGGTCAGAAATGAAAGTCCAGAGTTCAGAGCGAAGGTCTCAGGCAGTAGCATGTAGCCCTTATCAAGGGAGTCAGATGGATTCTAGAACTAGTATGAGAGGTGACCTGGGTGCCCCCCTTCTCCTTGTATGAACAGAAGGGTCTACAGCTATTCTCCTCCCCCCCCCCCCAACTGCATGCTGGAGGGCGAATAACCCACCTTTCCGTGTTATGGGCCTTCAGATTTTCATGAAGAGAAGATGTCCTCCCAAGACGGTGTGGGAGGAGCCGCCTGGGACTCTGGACCTGATTTGAATGACAAGACACTGAAGCTGATTCTGCAGTGAGAGGAGAAGGGGAGGTTGGGGTATTCTCGGGAGACGGTGTGGAGAACTGAGAAGGGCCTGGTATTTTACCACATTTACTCGGAACCAAGAGAACTTGCTACCATTCCATGGATGCTGATAGAAGACATAACATTCCCTGGTCAGAGCAAAAGGAATTTCTCTTTTTACTGATTGCACAGCATAAAGTGTGAATGTGCGCATCATACCTCAGATCCCCGGGTCACTCAGCATCGTGGGGACAATGCCTCGAGGCCCACATAGGGCCTGCACTACAGGAAAAGAGTACTGAGCTTGGAAACCCCAAATGTTTTATAATGACAGTAGGCTTGCCTGTCCTTAGTCCAGAACTAGCTTGTTAGCCATCATCACACACTGTAGTCAGCCCGCCCCTGTTTGCTTCCGGTGGGGATATACTATTTTGAGGCAATAGGCACACCTGCCCTTTTTGCTGGAGAGAGAAAATATGTCATTCATGGCTGTTCATTATATAGATATGTTTGAAAAGAGAGTCTGAACAAAGGAGCACCCAGTGCATGAGACACAGGGTAGAAAGTGGACTGTGGTCATGAGCCCTGCCCGTGATAATCAGGCCATTGTGCAGTTCCCTCCCTCTGCTGTTCAAAGTGGTAACATGTCCCTCAGGCCAACTTGTAAAAGCCGTAGTAGCTTTGTCTTTGTATTTTGAATTATTCACCCTGAGCATGAGCAGCAGGCCATAAAGACACTCTAGTGTCCCTGTTAAGAAGCCCACACTGAGTAAAACTAGGTCTCCTGGCCATCGGCGGGCACCAATTTGCCATCCACACAAGACAGTCCTTTGCCTTTAGGCTTTGAAATAACTGAGGCTCCAGGCCACATACAACAACAATCTTATAGGAGACCCTGAAAGTGAACTGTCCCATAGGAAACTAATGTAAGAAACAGTCAAGGATGAAATCTGTCTGTGAATGTCATCTGGGGGAGGGGATTACCACTATGGCCCACACCTGCAACCCTGAAGGTAGACTCTGATGTCCTCTACGAAAACTTCCACCTCAGGTGGTTCATCGGACAGCGACCATCAGGACCATGCTCTCAATGACAAGGAGTTCACTATGACACAGCCAGACCTGTTCAGTATGTGGCCCTCTATAATTTTAGAGAATGGGTCCCAATGTTGTCAGACTCCGTTAGAATAAATCTGATTCTGGGGCAGCGCCTGTGGCTCAAAAGGAGTAGGGCGCCGGCCCCATATGCCGAAGGTGGCGAGTGCAAACCCAGCCCCAGCCATAAACTGCAAAAAAATTAAAAATAAAGAATAAATATGATTCTTCTGTGTATTTAAATAAGTTAACTGCAATGGTGTATCAGAGAGAATTCAACTCCAGGAAAATATGTATAAATATACCACATATTTATAAACCATATAAACATATAAACCATATATTTGAACATATACTTATGAAATCATTGGATTTTTCTGCTTTGTTTTGTGTCAGCAATGACCCTTAGCACTGCATTTTGTGTTATCAAATTTAAATACATGAGACAGTTCCCTTAAAATCAGGGGGTCCCATTTACCCGTTGAATCTATTTTGCGTGTACTTTTCCAGGCTGAGTAATGATACTCTCTGAAATCCCAAAGAGATGTCGGCCTGTAGAAACTTGTGGAAGCAAAAGGCCTATCTTAAAGGTAAAGGTGATATATGTATGTTTGTTTTGTCATATTTGGAAGAAGTTGCTTTAATAGTATAAATGTTCTGCTCTCTATGGCACAGTCTAGGAGAAATCGAGTGAGGCATTTGAGTGTGCGGTTTAAGCCCGTCCTTCTCTGCTTGTCTTCAGTGCAGAACGACCCAGGCTCTGAGCATCACTGGGGAGAACATGCAGATTACTCCGCAGTGAGCCTTCCTGGTGATGAACGCAGTGCTAGCGTGGGCCTGATGATAGGAATGCTTAACTGAATTTGAGTCTCAGGCAGACAATATCTGTCAAAAATTAATATGTTCCTGGGTCAATAAGATAGCTGGATTGTGATCAATATTACATTGCAAGAAACTAATTTCTTAACATTTCAATATCACTTCAAAAATCCAAAATTGATTTTGCTATTTTATTTCCCTAAGGAGCCAAATCAGTGTTTTGCTGAAGGGATGAAGTTGTACATGAAAATTCTTAGTGTTTTGCTTAGGATCAGAGAGAAAATTAATTGCAAAACTGGGAATTCAACCCTCATCTCCTGAAGCACAGCTCTGCAGTCAGTATGCAGAGTCACATTTTTCCGGTTCAGTTAAATACATGACTCTTACCAGTTTACGTCTGGCTCGGGAAAGGCTGATAAAAATGACTTACAGAAAGTGATGAAAACACGAGAAAGCAGGGAGCTGCCTATGGACCTGAATAGCTGTTGCTTCTGCCATAACTTGAAATCCCGAGACCTTTCCTTCACAAATAAAATTCTTGGCAATTTCATCTGGTCCTGATCTTTTCAAGTATTCAGCCACCAAGTTAGAAAGAGTTTCCATCCTTACTGTCATGCTATCACGGAGCTTATTATGGGATACAGGCAAGATGGATAATGAAACATGTAATTACACAATGCATCTAACCAAAATCACGGCAAAGCTTGCAAAAAGAGGAATAGTAAATTTTACAGAATGAACAATGACCTGGGAGAATTTCTGTGTAAGAAAATGAAGGCAGGGACTGTTGAGGCAGGGAGGATGAGTGGGAGGCAGGTAGAGTGCAGCAGAGGAGCAAAGCAGGTACAGAGTGGATATGAAGGTCCTGACAGATGGGAGGTGATGGTAGATTTTCAGGAAATAGAAGAAAAGGGAGGAGCCTGGGGCGTACTCAGCACACCCCTGAGTGGTGGAAGCCAAAGCTCAAGTAATAGATAAATGCTGCTAATGGGCCAGTTATCTCATGGAAGTGATTTTGAGTTTTACTTTCAGAAGAAGCCATGTAATAGACATAATTAAGATGGGCAAGGGACTTAAAGAGAAACTTCTCTCAAGAAGACAGACGCAAAATCTACAAACACATGAAAAAAAGCTCATCATCCTTAATCATCAGAGAAATGGAAATCAAAACTACTTTGAGATACCACCTAACCTCAGTAAGAGTAGCCCACATAACAAAATCCCAAAACCAGAGATGTTGGCGTGGATATGGAGGAAAGGGCACACTTCTACCGTGCTGGTGGGAATGCCCACTAATACGTCCCTTCTGGAAGGATGTTTGGAGAATACTTAGAGACCTAAAAATAGACCTGCCATTCGATCCTATAATTCCTCTTCTAGGTTTATACCCTGAAGACCAAAAGTCACAATATAAGAAAGACATCTGTGCTAGAATGTTTATTGCAGCCCAATTCATAATTGCTAAGTCATGGAAGACGCCCAAGTGCCCATCGACCCACGAGTGGACTAGCAAATTGTGGTACATGTATACCATGGAATACTATGCAGCCTTAAAGAAAGATGGAGACTTTACCTCTTTCATGTTTA
>CAUYPK010073496.1:0-13406 GCA_963574355.1 Loris lydekkerianus | reverse complement strand
TCCATCCATGTAAACATGAAAGAGGTAAAGTCTCCATCTTTCTTTAAGGCTGCATAATATTCCATGGTGTACATATACCACAATTTATTAATCCATTTGTGGATCGATGGGCACTTGGGCTTTTCCCATGACTTAGCAATTATGAATAGGGCTGCAGTAAACATTCTGGTACAAATATATTTGTTATAATGTGATTTTTAAATGTTATGATTATGATTTCTGCATCTTTGTTTATGGAAGATACTGAGCTGTCGTTTCCTTTTCTTGTAACAGCCTTTTAGTGGCAAGGTTGTTTCTTATCATGTGATAAGGGGGATGTTTACTTCTTTTTCTATTCCCTTACTATATAAGTTTTGTGTTATTTCTTCTTTTAAGGTTGGGCAGATTTCACCAGTGAATCTGTCTGAGATTGGATTTTTCTTTGAGAAAAGAAATTAAATGATTCATTTAATCTAATTTCTTTAATAGATAAGGGATAAGAAAGAGTGTGAATTCTTCCAGATTTTCCTCATCTGTCAGGTCTTTTGTAATATCTAGTCTTTCTTTAATATATGATTAAGCTAGTGAACTTAATCCCAGAAAAAGTGCTACATACCTCATTGCTGAATATTACTACAGTCACCTTTACAGTACTCCCCTTAGAAAGCTATGAAGTGCTTAGTTCATGCTTTAAAGTAATTTTGGACTCTTTCTGGAATGGCCATCAGATCTGTCATCATATTACCCTTGATGTCCTCAATGTTATCAAAAATGTCTTCTTTTCAGTATTTCCTTTATCTTTGGATAAAGAAAAAAAGTCATTGGAAGCCAAATCAGGTGAATAGGGAGGGCATTTTTTTTTTTTTCTTTATTTTTTATTTTTGGGGATTCATTGAGGGCACAATAAACCAGGTTACACTGATTGCATTTTTTAGGTAAAGTCCCTCTTACAGACGTGTCTTGCGCCCAAAAGGTGTGGCACACAACAAAGCCCCACTCCTCTCCCTCCTTCCCTCTCTTTGCTCTTCCTTTCTGATTTCATTTCTTTTTTTCTTTTTTTTTTTTTTTTTTTAAGCAGGAACTCAACTTAATTGCGTCAAGCAGCCGCTTATATAGAGCGTGGGGAAAGGGCGGGGAAAGAAGGTGGGGGATGAGGTGCATAACGGGGTTGGGCCAATGGCATGGTACCACGTTGGCTATATCTAGGTAGAAGCAGTTTGCCTTGCTGAGTCATTGCTACGCAGAAGTAGCTCGATGGATCTACTTCTAGCCAGGCCTCAGGCACATGGAAGGGCCCAACAATTCCCTCTTTTGTTTTTTGTATGGTGGAAAAACATAGCCCCTGTCTTAGGTTGCCTGCTCTTGCAGTTTCAGTCTTACCTGTCAAGGGGATACAAACATCAATGGTTTGGTCCTTGTCTTAGGTTGACTGAATGCAGAGTGATCTTACCCGTCTTTGGGTACTATGAATGTAATCCACCGTGCAGCCTCTCCATATCCTGTCTTAGGTTGTCCCAGCTTTGGGAGTCTTACCCGTCATTGGTGCTATGGAGGGCAGTGAAGAATAATAGTTAGATTCTTGGTTAATGAGCTGGTGATATTGGACCTCGACCTGATTTAACTGCCATTAACCTTTTTTAAGGATACAGGGCCCAAAGGTGAAGGGTAAATAAGGGTAGCAGGGGAAGAAGGTAGGGTAAAAAACCATGTAGGCCCATCCATAGGGGATTTTCTAGAATTTCTTTTCTTCTCTTTTCTAGATCTGCTTGGAGTGTTTTGATCTTGTTTTGCACGATCTCAGGTCTGTTAGCATAAAAGTAGCACTTCTCCTGCAAAAATAAACAGATGCCTCCCTTTTTGGCAGTTAATAGTTTTGATGTGGATGATGTCAATAGATAACTTACAGTCATGGGTCACCTAATAACATGGATATGTTCAGAGAGATGTCCCTTTAGCCTAGAGCATCACTGTGTAAACACTGGGTGTACTTACCCAAAGTGGATGGGGTAGCTTACTACACACGGAGGGTATGTGGTGTGGCCTATTGCTCCTAGGATACATACCTGTATAGCACGTAGCTGTGCTGAACACTATAGGTGATGGGAACACAGTGGTATCTGTATAGCTAACATACCTAAATATAGCAAAGGTACAATAAAAACATAGTATTACAATCTTAGGGGATCAAAATTTTATATGCAATCTGTCATTGACCAAAACATAGTTATGTCTTAAATTCATGTATAAAAAATTACGTCTATTAACTTAATATTTTTCTGTGCTATGGGTGATCCTTTCCTTACTGTGTTCAAATATATCTATGTACATACATATACACATGTAGTACCCATTTCAAAGTGCAGCATTGTGAGGAAGAAATGAAATAATGTTAAAACAGCACTTGGTACAGTGCCCACACATAGTAATTGTTCAATCCATGACATATTTTTTTTTGAGAAATATTATATTTTGCTAAAGTTTTCCAAATGCAGGTATGATAATGGGCAGTTGATCCCTATGAAAGGGTTCATAACTTGGATGCATCTTTATTCAGCAGTGTTTTCACTTCTCTGCATTGTGTGATGGTTCAGTGCTTCTGCAGCGTGGCCCATAGAGTGGACCAGCTCCTAGCTGGGCACCAGGCTGGGGACGACTTCAAACCCCTGGCAGCACAGAAGGAAGACGTTTCTGCTAACAGAATAAATGGCAAAGAGAATTGCCTCTCTTCCAGTGTTAGGTGGGAGAAATAATGAAATTGAAGGCCGTCATCAGGTGAGGACCACAGCCAACTGGAATACCTGCCCACCAAAAGCGTGTGCGTGGTCACTTATACAAGCAGAAATAAGGGCCAGTGTTTCCAAAACTTTGAATGATTCGATAAAATGCAGAAAAATGGATGTTTATGTTATATCTCCAGAATTATATATGCTGGCAAATGATTAAAGAAATCTACTTAATTGTGTGCATGCCAAGCAGCACATGCATGAACATGGGTTTGTAACACATGGTCTGAAAGGATGAGGGCTGCCTTTTGTAGCTTGTCCCTTTTAATTTGATCAGACTATTTCAAACTGAGTGAAATGTTGACTCGAACCTTCTGTCATTGTCCAAAAAAGATGGAAAGGAAATGTTGGCAATGGTTAAAATTAAAAAAAAAAAGAAATGTATAACAAGTCTGAGTTTGTGTGTTATAGAAGAGTGAAGGTTTGTAGTCATTAAAAAAAACTCATTTACCCTGTGGTTTCCATTGGTACTTCCAGTTATAAACAATTAGTTTATCTACATTTCATTTTATTTTGGTCTGTAAAAAGATGATATACTGTATGATTCTATTAATATACCTTTTTAAAAATAACAAAATTATAGAGAAGGAGAACAGAGTGATGGTTGCCAGGGATGGGAGTGGTGTTGGCAAGGAAAAATGTGGCTGTGGTTTTCAAGGGGTCACGTGAGGGACCCTCACGGTGATGGAATTTCTCTGTATCTTGATTGTGGTGTCTGACAGACAAATGTAAACACACGATAAAAATTACATAAAACTAAAAACACACACATTCACAGAAATTATTAGCTGGGGAAATCTGCATACAATTGCAACCTTCCCATGTTAAATTTTCTGGTAGTGATTGTGCACTGTAGTTCTGGAAGCTGTCACGAGTGGGAGAAGCTGAATGGAAGGTGCCTGTGGGTCTCTGCCTGTTATTGCCTACAACTGCAATGAATTGCCTACAACTACAATTATAACCCAAATACAAAGTTAAATTTTTATGACCTATGACAGTATCTGTGACCCATAGACACTTTAGGTCTGTTTAAATAAGCATCAAGATTTATAAAAGATGAACCCCAGAGATAGGAGTGTGATCCCAAGATCTCGCCTCATGATCTTCTTGAATTTATACTACTGCGACCAGTTGGCTTTTCTAGTTCTGCTGCAGTGAAGCCTCCTCTCTCTGGAACTTATCCTAATGTTTGTCATCTAGGCCTGAGGTTCCATTGTTTCATATCCTTTCATCTCTTGGTGAGGCTGAGTCTCCTAATCACTTCCTGAGCAACCCATATCTCTTTGAAGTAAGTATCTCAGTTACAAACATTTATCTATGTATTCTTGTTTGTTAACTGTCCTCCCTAGTACACTATAAATTCCATGAATTAAAAAAAACTTGCCTCAGGCGGCGCCTGTGGCTCAAAGGAGTAGGGCACTGGTCACATATACCGGAAGTGGGAGGTTCAAAACTGGTCCTGGCCAAAAACTGCATAAAGATAAAATAAAATAAAATAAAATAAAAATAAAAATAAATAAATAAAACTTGCCTCTGTCTTTTAATTTTTAAAATATAAAGTATGTATTTCTCAGGATTACTTTCAAGATTTAATGAGAAAATTCATGTGAATTACTTGAAACAAAATAAGCATCCAAACCATTCAAATCACTCTTATTTTGGATAATTTCCATTTTGAAAGTGTGGGATGTCACCCCTTAGCTACCACTAAGTAGATTGGATATTCTTAAAAATGCTTTAAAAAATATTAGTTTTAATTTTTTTTTTTTTTAAATGAAGCCATAAGCCATAGAGCAGTGGTTCTCAACCCTCCTAATGCCTCCTAGTGCCGCAACCCTTTAATACAGTTCCTCATGTTGTGGTGACCCCAAACCATAAAATTATTGTCATTGCTACTTCATAACTATAATTTTACTACCGTTATGAATCATAATGTAAATATCTAATATGCAGGATGTATTTTCATTGTTACAAAGGGGTCACAACCCACAGGTTGAGAACCGCTGCCGTAGAGTTTCATTTTGGACAGATCTATAATATTTTTTAAACCTCAGTCTGTGTATTTACAGCATCATATTTATGAGAAAAGACTGTTTTCATTTTTAATTTTACTATGTTACCACAGTAATCCTTTTCAAAGTTTAAGCAATAGACGAGGCCTTCACCATACCTGTGGGCCTGTTGGGTGGGTGAACAGGACTGGGAGTTACTGAGAGTTAACGGTCTTTAGTGTGCAAGCAAACAATGTCATTTCTGGATAAAAAAATCACAGTGAAAACATGCTGAAGCGTCTCTTCTCTGTGTTCCTGCCTCTCCAAGCTTCTCCTATACACACAAGTGTGTCATGCTTGTGTACACATGTATACATATATTGCATACACATACAAACCCATGACTTGTCACCTGACGTGTAGACAATATTCAAGTTTCACAGAGACCAACCGAAAGGAAGACCTATGGGAAGATATTTTAAAAAGAATGTTCCAAGGCAGAGCTATTACTGAGGATGAGGTCATGAGTTAAAGTGGATTACCAAAGCACTCCATTTCTGGAGGCTTTACAAGGAGCACATAGTTATCATAAAGATCAGAATACATTTGAACCTGGCAGCAAAGAGAATGCTGTACGCAGCAGCAAGACTATTGGACAGTGTGGCAATTTAGGCTATTGAAAGGAAAAGCTTTTCCATGGCCCTGTTCAAATATGGGTTGATTAGTTTTCCAACCAGAATGCCCAAGCCCTGGTGGTCATAGGGCTGCCTACAAGGACACATAGGAGGCAAGCCAATTACATTTGCATGAATGTATTAGCAAAACAAATTGAGATAACCACAGTATTTGACTAGTTTGCAATCTTTTCTGTAAAACTCTTAAGATAAATGTCCTATTTTCCTTTTTTTTTGGCTTTGAAAGTTGGTTTTTATTTTATTTTATTTTTTTATTAAATCATAGCTATGTACAATGGTATGATCATGGGGCATCATACACTAGTTTCACAGACTGGTTGACACGTTTATATCACACTGGTTAACATAGCCTTCCTGGCAATGTCTTTTTTTTTTTTTTTTTTTAATCTCACTAACTGTGAAACCATGAATTCTGAATCACCAGGGGAGGGTCTGGAGACTTAGTATCTGAAATAATATATTTTCACTTTTAGCTGAATGAATTAAGCCTCATTACCTTTAGCCTCATTACTCCTGTCTCCAAATCCCAGGTGCATCATATTGGCTCTTGGTTCTGGAAAGACTCTAAGTTACAAAGAAAGTGAAATCTGAGCCTCCTGAAATTTACCATTGGAAAGTAGAAGCAGAATACGATGATATTAGTAACACGACATGCTCCTGAAGCAACTTATAAAATTTCTGCTCTCTCTTTCTCAGAACAGTTCACTTGCCATGAGAAGCAGTCACAGTCAGAGGCTCTGAATTTCAAGAGCCTTTTAAGTGGAATGTTAATACTGCAGAAACAGGGTGTGCTAACTTCATTGACCCTGAATTACTCCCATTGGCCTCTTGGGATTATTCAAGACTTTGGGTAAAGGTATTTCGAATATGACACCAAAGGTATTTTGAATATGGCATCATGATGTGAAATTGCACACAATTTTCTGAGTTCTATAACGTTTCAAATAGTCACTTGGAAAATTAAGTTAGGATTAAAAATTCAAATTTAAGTCAGAACATTTATCAAATATTATTTATTTCTGATTGTTCATAAACTGACAAAATTTTGATATTTTATAAAGATTATTTACAAATACCCCTTATCAATAATTTCAGAAGGTACATGCCACATTTTAATAGTTTCGTAATTCCACAGAGAGTTGTTTTATTTTGGATTCTTTGATAGTTCAGGGCAAGGAGGAAAAGTGGTAGGCAGTGTCAGGAAATATAGACCTATTACATCTATGGTGCATATTCTTATCTATAATAAAAAAAAAAAAAAGAACTGGGATTCAGGTCTAAGTCTCCCTCTCTAATGACAGCTGCACTGATAAGGGAAGACCCAAGTTGTTCATTTTTTTTCTATATATTTTGTAATTTTTGTCAGTTCAGAGATATTTTCCCATTTGTTCATATTTTGGGGTTCATATTGCAATTACAGAGAGTTGTTCTATTGGCTTCTATAGAAATAATTTGTATTCAGCCACACTTAATTTTGTTAATTTTACTTATTTGTTATTTTTATAATTCCTTATGTCAAGGTTGTCTACATATATAATCTTTTATAACTCAACACATTTTATTTAAACAAAAGTGATCTTTTAGTAATATACAGAGGGTGCCAAAAAATGAACACACATCTTAAGAATTGAAGAAACTGTATTAACATTGCAATACTCAAGTCACATTTGACTTACGCAATTACAAGAGACACAGGCTATAAGATAACAAATGTTACTGGTATACATTGAGTATTATAATTTTAATACATTTTTTCCTTTCTTAAAATGCGTATATTTTGGGGAGGCCCACTGTATGTGTTACTGAATTATGATAAGTGGTCTTGATTGTGCATAAATAGAATATAGGTTATTTAAATAGAATTATATTTCTTCTCACCTTAGATTTTTGGTTAGAAATGGCTGCAACAATTTCTTTTGTCCCCTGAATCATCTCAGAACCCAGCTATCTGCTGTCCTCCACGGTTGCTTCATTTAAAAGCAGGGGCTGGGTTGGGGTTGAAGTGGACAATCTGTAGGAAATAATCAAGCTACTATCTTCCCAAATGCTCCTGTTTGTCCCAGCATTATGAAGGGTTCTAGGATAAAGATCAAAGCCCCAAGGGAAAGAGGGAAGCCGAGTCCCAGGGAAGGGCCTTGATCTTGGAGCCTACTCACTAGGATGGCTACAGGAATTCACACTAGACCAAGCAGGTTATGAGATACCGACTCTTTAAGTATCTCTGGCCTCTGAATGTCACCCTAGAGCCTTCAGTTGTGTGTGTGTTTGAGAGGAGAGGCTAGTCCCCCTTTTTCTGGGTAACCTCAGGGACACTAATCACACTGTGCTCTGCTGGATTTGAATGATACCGTCCCCTCCAAAATTCATGCTGAAACATAATCCCCAAGGCAACAGTATTAAGAGGCCTGGTCTTTGGGGTATAATTAAGTTGGGAAAGTTCCACCCTCATAATTGGGATTAGCACCCTTACAGAAGGGCTCAGGTTTGAAGGGAGTTATGTCTAACCCTTCCACCCGCTGCCAGGTGAGGACACAGCCACAAGGCACTTTTCTTTTTTCTTTTTTTTTTTTTTTTCACAAGGCACTTTTTAACAAAATATGAGGTTACTCACCCCCATAAAGAAACGAGAAATGGTCATAGAATGGAAAGCTCATGTAGTTGTTTTGTTTTGGGTTTTTTTGGCAGTTTTTGGCGGGGCTGGGTTTGAACCTGCCACCTCCGGCATATGGGGCCAGCACCCTACTCCTTTGTGCCACAGGTGCCACCCAGCTCATATAGTTTTTTGCACACCTGTTGAAATTGGTGCTATGAAAACCTTTGTAAATGATGGAAAATTCAGAGTAGTATCAATTGACAAGAAATCCCTAATAGGGGTTTCACAGTCTCTTTTCACAAATCTTGGATTTCTATATTTCATTTGAAGTTCTTAGTGCTGGTGGGAGGAAAAGGACAGAGTGCCTTAATTTTCACAGAGACTCTTATGTTGAATAAGATTGTTCATCTTCTGGACACAACAAAAATGACTCCTGGGATTGAAGCACTCCTTAGTAGCCCAAGAAATGTAAAATTATTTTCAGCCTAAGACTTCCAACTATTAGTAGGATCACTTTCTATTGTTTGGCAAAATATCGGCATTTCAAATGAACCTCAGTAGAACTGAAGCTAATGTTCAAAAATCAATGTTGCCCTTGAATTCCAAGATAGATCATTTGCTTTACAAAGAATTCTTTATAGAATTATATTTATGTGGAGTCCAAGTAGGGTATTTACGTGGGAGTCTGCTGAGGCCTTCAGTCAATTATTCATTATCAATTACTTATTCAAATATTTATTGATCACTGGTGGTGTGCCAGATCCTCAGCTAGATGGTGAGGATGGGAAAGCTTGCCCTCCTGGTGGATGCATCACCCTGGAGCCCACTGAGAGGTGTAAATTAGCACAGAACAAGTCCTGAAAGCTCATGACCAAAGAATATGTCCTTGGTAAGGAGGTTAGGAACCACCCCATGAGAAAGTGACTACTGATGTCACTACTGATGAATCAAGATAAGGAAGTGGAGGGGGAAGACATGAGAGCCCCAGACAGAGGGACAGTGCATCACGGGGCCCCTGGCAAGAGGGAGACCATGGAAAATACCAACATCTGAAAGAATGTCCCTGTGGTTTGAGCTGAAAAGTGAGATGGACCACAGGGAGACAAGGATGGCAGAGGATGCCATGCAGATATTTCCTTAAACAGGGAGGTGACATGATCTGATTTGTGGCTAAAGCCTCCCTCTGGCTTCAGTAGAGAGACCAGGCTGGAATGCAGGAAGTGGGTGCAGAGCCTAATATCACACCTGCCGTGTCCACAGCTGCTCCATGAAAGCATCAATGGACCCAGCAGCGCTGACAGCAGCACTAGCAGCAACCAACACTGAGGGGTCCTTGGTGTGCAGCCCTATGCACGGTGCTTTGCCCACACTTTGGATGGCGTCCAACACTCCACGAGGAGAGAAACATTACTATCTTCACATTACAGAAAAGGAAGACAGTCTCAGGGAAACACTGAGGCTTGCCCTTGGTCATGCAGCTTGTAAGCATCCTGTGTAGGATAAAAACCAGGCAGTCTGATTTCACGGCCTGCTCTTGACAGTGGCAGACAGTTATTCACATAGGCTTGGACATTTTCAAGCTTTCTGGTAGAGGGGATTGTATAGAATGGGATATATAACTGGGCTTGAATACTAATGGGTGAGTATGAAAGGACGTACTTTGATATGTACATAGATGAAGAATTTCAAACTCACATATTTGCTAGCTGCATATGGATACAGACAAAAAGACAAAGAGTTGGGAAAAGCAGTGGGAACTCTAGATTCCACGCCATTTATAGACGCAGAAGCTATCCCTTTGCTCCCCCTGTTTGTAAGCAACTGCAGTCCCAGAATTGCCGAATATTATAGTTTCTCCAACAGATACCAGGTATATGGAATTAGATGTGAATGCTCCCAAGTTTCAAATTCAGACAACACTCTGTATTTTTAACATTCTACAGGTTAACACTAAATTGCCAAAGCATAAATAGGCTATTAGGGAAAATAACTACCAGCAGAGATGAGTTAAAATTTTCAGATTTGGTTTTTGATTTGGAATTTGAGTGACTACTCGGAATTGTTCCAGAAGAATGGTCTGTATGCTGTGAGCGTAGTATGCACAGTGGGCTAAGGGGCTGCTGGTACCAAGTGTTTTTAGCAAGGCCACAGGACAAGCTCTTGCTGCTTGAGACATGGACTTCACGTCTGAGCCCAGGGGCATGGAAGAATGAACTTGGTAATTGATCATAAGGCACAAGAGCCAAGTCTCTTGGCGTATTAAGGGTATTATCAATCTAAGGCAGATGAATGTCTTTCCACACACCACTAATGTCCTAGCTCTGTGAAGAATTTAAACAACAGCTTTAATTTATAAATAGGAAGAAGACCAATAATAGGGGAAAAGTAAATATAAGTTAGTGTACAACTTTTCTGAGTTAGACTTGAGGCTGTGTTCCCTTGCTGATGTGCGAACATTATTTCTAATTAAGCTAATTAGAGCTGCATATGCAAATGAGGTCCATGAAGCCCAGTGCTGCCAGTGTAGCTGGCTAAGTGATCTCGGCATGTCTCCATTTAATGTTTCCTGTGCTCCTTGTATCTCTAAATAAAATTATGGAAATCTCTTTGGCAACATAATGAAAAGAAAATAAAATTGGACTAGTAAATTCATTGACTTTTCAATAGACAGAAATAAAAGCAATTTATTGTTTTTTGAACTCAAAGAACTAGTATTCTTTGTCAATCCCAATTACATGCTCAAAGAAGAGAAATGGTGCTGTGTCTTCATGAAAAGACTAGTAAAATTGAGGGTCAAGGTCTTTTTAGTGGGAAAAAACCAGTCAATAGATATACACATAAAAGAAAAAAAAAATCAGTGTATTTTTTTTTTCATATTCTAAGTAAACTACATGCATTTTCTTTGATGTGATATGAGGGTTTTCTTCTGGGTTTTGTTTTGTTTGATGTTTTAAGCAAATCAGTCCTTAGGTTTTATACCACACAACTGCAGGTGCCTTAATTCTTTTATAAAGCATTGTCATTCCATTTCCTTGAAGAGTACTGGGGACATCTGGTTTCCAGACACGTGTGCTCTAATTGTGTACAGGTACACAGAGAAGCAAAACTAAAATGAATATTGTAGAATAGAGAATGTTTTATAGCAATAACTTTTTACTAGTGGTTCTTAACTGGCAGTGGTTTTGCTTCTCTCTTCCTTCCTGTGGACTTTTGGAAATGTCTGGAGATATTTTTATTTGTCAAAATTGAGGAGGTGCTATGACATTTACCAGACAGAAGACAAGGGTACTGCTAAGCCTTCATCCTGCAGCGTCCAGGACAGATTCCCATTGTGTCAACAGCGCCACCTTGTACAGCAAAGTCTAGACAGTGCTCTGCCTCTGGGCTGGGTGTGGGGCCAGGAACAGCATTGTTGATCAGGGCTGTAGGTTAAGGCAAGAGCTCAAGGGCAGAGCAGGGATGTTCTTGAAGCTTCAAGCACCTCTGAGCTGGTTTGTCACGTCATCTAGCCCTGACAACCTTGGATGATGTGCCTATTCTGCTTTTCAAACCTCCCTAGAATTCCCCTTTGACAACACTAACCTTGTTGCATAGGAGGCAAAAAGGCAACAGAAAGTCACCAGCTCAGTGCACCATATACAAATATGATGAATATGTTGCATTCATAGAGTAAAATGAGCTTTTTATCAACATAAAGTTCTCCTTCTAAACAAATAAAATGACCTTAAGAAAGTAAGTGCCTATAAACATGCAAACTAAGAAAATGTCAAAATCTATAGCTGGTGCATAGATAGCGTACTTGTGAAACATTAAAATGGACCCGCATCCCAATCCCCCCATCCTTAATTTAACAATCTTGCTACAGTAGCTACACCTGTGTTTCTTGAACAATAGCCACTCATCCTGCACATCATAGTAACATGGTAACAGTACTCTGACATGGTGGAGTATCCCCTGGACCTGGGTAAACATAAAGACCACTCTTCACAATCATCCTTACGGACAGAGATGGCCAGGGCCTTAGTCTGAGGTAACTAGATATAGGTAAAGGTATTGAGCAGACCTTCCAGGAGAGCGCCTTAAAAGGCTGCTGACTCAGCTGCACTTATTTTTTCATGATTTTCCCATTCCTGGGAATGTTGATGCAATGTTGGTGTTACAGAAGCCACTTGTATTTAAAGAGGCAACTTTAAGAACTACATCAGGTAGGGGAAATTTCAAAGCTGGGAAACATAATGAGCTTTAAAAAATTAAGGCAATGAAGTCTCCGTGTAGTAACTCTAAACTACCCACTGTGGAATTTGATGTTAAGTGAGAGGGAAAGAAACAGCCCAGCCTTCATAAAGTATTTCCTTTTCTGTGTGTATTCAATTCTAATTCTTTTATTTTCTGTGTTCTAAAACATAGTCTTTAAATCTGCTTTCAAATCTAAAGTATGCATATCTATTTGCCATTATCGCTTTCCCACCTTTTCACTTCAAACTACCAATTTTCAGTAAATAATATTGATAGCTTTCCTTTTTCTTTTTCATAATTCAACGTTGAATACTATTTATTTGCATATTATTTGCATAGTATTGCATAAGGCGCTCTCCTGGAAGGTCTGCTCAATACCTTTACCTATATATAGTTACCTCAGACTAAGGCCCTGGCCATCTCTGTCCATAAGGAAGATTGTGAAGAGCGGTCTTTATGTTTACCCAGGTCCAGTTGCAAAATTTTAACAACTTTCCATTGGCAATCCAATTGCTAAGCTAAACAGAGTTGTTGTTTTAAACAATTAAAAAGAAAGTTGAGCATTACTCATTGTCTGTCTCTAAACTTTAAAAATAAACTTTAAAGCATGTGAAATTTAGTAAATGTAGAATATAAATGTTTTAATGCAATAACTAAGAAAATGCCAGGAAGGCGATGTTAACCAGTGCGATGAAAATGTGTCAAACTATTTATAAAACCAGTGTATGGTACCCTATGATTGCAATAATGTACACAGCTATGATTTAATAATAAAAATAAATAAATAAACAAACTTTAAATTGTCACTCTCAGCATCCCAAATCTATATCCGCTATTATTTAATTTTTAAAAATTGGCAATTTTTAAAAATTAATTAATTAATTTATTTATTTATTTTATTGTGGAGAAGGGGCGGGGAAAGAAGGCGGGGGAAGAGGTACGTGACAGGGTCGGGCCAGTGGCATGGTACCACATTGGCTGCATCTAGGTAAAGGCAGTTTCAGGCCGGGCCTTGCTGAGTCGTTGCTATGCGGAAGTAGCTCAATGGATCTACTTCTAGTCAGGGTCCGGAAGTTGCACTAGGCCTCAGGCACATGGCAGGGCCCAACAATTCCCTCTTTTGTTTTTT
>CAUYPK010073494.1:0-65527 GCA_963574355.1 Loris lydekkerianus | reverse complement strand
CCTCTTTTATGTTTACATGGATGGAGCTGGAAAATATTCTTCTTAGTAAAGTATCTCAAGAATGGAAGAAAAAGTACCCAATGTACTCAGCCCTACTATGAAACTAATTTATGACTTTCACATGAAAGCTATAACCCAGTTTTATGACTTTATGTCTGTCATTTTTCTCACTGTTCAAGTACAAATATGAAGAAGCAGATGCTTAACATCCAGCAGAATTTGAATGGAATCATTTTAAAGGAGGTACAGAATATGAGTACATAGCTTAAGATATTTGTTTACTCCAATAGTTTTAAACTTGTTACTATTGAAATAGTTTAAATCATGTAGGATATGCAGACTTTTCTCTTTAGTGGGTATTTGTGTTTAGGTCCAACTGCATAGAGCAGAATGCAGTAGTTTAAATAAACAAACATGAACAAATTTAAAAGGCTTTTTTTTTTTTTTTTCTGATGTAAAGGAAGCTTTTAAGTAGGCAGTAAAAGGCTAGCATATTGGCTCCACAATGTCACCGGAGACTAGATCTCTACTCCCTTATCCCTGGGATATGGTTTTTGATTTTAGGGCTCTAAATGGCTGCTGAAGTGCCGGCCATTACATGTACTTTCTAGGCACATGGATAGAGGATGGGAGACAAAGGCTGTGAGCTATTTCTGCCTTTATGAAGACTTCTAACTTCTAAGACTTCATAATATTTCATCTTATTTCTACTTGGCCAGAGTTTAGTCATACATTTATATAGAGCTGTGAGGACAACTAGGAAATGTAGACTTTATCTGGATGGCACTGGCAATGTACTCTACTAGATATAGTTCTTCTATGAAGGATATAAAGAAAAATGGCTACTAGGAGGCAACTACAGTCCCTACCAAAGTGAGCGTGCATGTCAACTACTTTTAGTAAACTAAATCTTACACTTTCAATGAATAGAACAAAGCTGTGTGTCAGATCTACACTGGTAATACACTTATGAGTAGGCTACAAAGCCAAGGACACTGCATGGCATTGTTCTGCATTTTATTTACTTCTTAATCTATTATCTTCAGATAAATTTGAAAGTATCTATACTTTTTATCCAAACTAAACTAATGCATTAGTTTGACTTACGTAGATTGGTAGGTTGATAGATTTAGTGAATTCTTTTCACTGGCTAATACATTGTATACTTTGACCATGACTCTGTAGAGTAGTTGGTAAGCAATCCACAGATCAGTGTAAAGATGACTACATAAGGAATCACCTGGGATCTCGCTGCTAATATACATTCTATGCCCCTGTCCTTTCCAAGTTCCCTCATGTAGTGGGTTTTGATGGGTCTGAGAATCTGTGTATTTTTAAAGTTCTTCAAGTGACTCTTATTCACATTGGTGAGCCAATGTATTAAGTCTTTGAATATCAATCTTTTGATCTTGATGTAGACTAATTGGCTTTTATATTCCAAGGCTATACACTGTGACTTTCAGTAATAACTTATTATTCCAGTTATTCAATTAACTTATAAGGTTGCCTAATTAAAGTTTATTGATCAGACATGAAAAATTCACAATCATTTCTGGAAAAATAACTCAAGGCCCAGGTTGCCCTCATGGTGGACCAAAGACACATGTTATTCAAATGTACTTCCAAGTGAATATATGTTTTTCATTTTTAATCATTCTTCTCTCTTATTTCTCCTCCTCATACTTCAGTACAGTCACCACAGGGCTGAAATTCAATGTGTTAATCATTTTAGCACCTAATGGAAGATGTGAAGCAAAGCAGAAATGGGGAACTTTGTTTGAGAAGTTGGTACTTAGAAGATTGGAATCATGTTAATCTATGGCCATAGAATGAATTTTCGTTTTAATCATACAGTTTACTTCAGGTTGACATGCTCTAAGCTCTTATATTATCACCTGGCCTTACATAGCATTCATAAAATGTTTGAACTTTTTGATCCGATGGTTTTTCTCTGAGATCACATTGAAAATCTTTTGTTTACATAAGAGAGATGCAGTAAGGATAGGAGGAAAAGACCAGAACTGTTAATTATTAATTCATCTGGTACATAAACTTGGGCAAGTTGCACAAATTCATGTAAGACAAATCTTAGAATTAAATAACATGGTCGTCTTTGATGTAACATTTTCTATGATTTATACCCATGGAAGTAGAAGGCTCCTTAGAGATATTACACGAGACATTATCAATTTATTGTTAAGTATGAGGTCTTTGACATTTTCTTGTAACTGTAGTAAAAATGACCACTTGAAAAAGTGTTTTGAGTCAGAATGACATTATTAGGAAGATACTCATAATTTAGTTTTCCTTTGAATTTATTTCCATATAATTTCATATACAAATTACGTAAATTTTAAATATGAGTTGTCATATTCAATATTTAACTATCTACTCTTGACATCTACATGGGGGACCAGTCTATCCTAAAAAATAATTTTGTGTTAAAGATATGACCATATTGGCAGCCTTAGGCTTTTGGTTTCATTTTATAAATATGTTTAAAACTAAAATCCCTTCAAAAGAAATCCAGATGGTTCCATCTAATATAGAACATAATATCTAAAAAACAGAATATTAGGGAAATTACAAATCTTGCCCTATAGAGAGAAAGATGTAATGTTAATCATATTAATAAATTAATATCAATAAGTCAGTAGAACTTTGTCTCTATAGTCTTCTGGTACAATGTTCGAACTCAAAAATGTTTACATGCTATTTTTTCTATGTTTAGATCTGGGAAAGAGGAGAGACAGCGTCGTGGATAATGGTTATTATTCTTATTTTTAATTCCCTCTCTTTTGGGGGTGTCTGTTCAGCCAGAATTATAAATTCAAAATTCAGTTTTAATATAACAACAAACTATATTCTTGGTTGAGACATTGCTTGCAAAGTAAATCACCAAGGCCTTGTTGAAGTCTATAGAGCCTAACAGGTACAGTAAGCCTTGGCCTGGCCTTCACGTGAGAGGACACTTGGGTCCTGCTCCTTGCTGCATTTAGCAGTTTCTCAACCTGCAGAAAGTCCTTTAACCTCACTGAGCCTTTGCATCCTCATCTGAAATACTTGGGAAATACACTGCTGTGGTTTTATGGGACTCTAGGACGATTTTTGGGAAATTTACCTAAAGGCAATTTTAGAGTACTTAAATGAGACCCAGGAAGTGATATATTAAAATCTATTTCAGTCATCACAGACACAAGCCCTTCACCAGATTTTTGAAACACTTTCTGCATTTGTTCTTCTGTATTTTACTTGTTCTCCATCTCCTTGGGGGAACTTACTCCATTAATCGCACTCTTTTCTATAATTTGAATCATTTCCTTTTTGTCTACTCTTTTTCCTTAGCCTGAAAACAAGTCCAAGTTTCTCCCAGGGCCTGTGTCTCAATCCCACTCTATCTTTATTCTTAGCCCAGCTGCTTTAAAGGAGCAGTATGGTTTTCTGTCTCTGCCTCCCATGCCCTCACTTGGCCTGCCCACATTCCACTTAAGCCAATCTAGTAAGAGGAGGATTAAAATGGGCAATGTTTCAACAGGCGCCTTTCGCCTTATCTCATTGGTCTTTTATCCTGATACCATTGACCACTGTAGCTTTCCTGAAATTCTGCTCTCTGAAGGTTCTTCCTTCACCTCCCTGCTCTTTTCTCCCTCAACACTGTTATCAGAAGATGGCATTCACTATTTATCTCTGGATAATCTCTTCCTAGGCCATCTAGGAATAGGTGTTTTGTATAATAATAAAATGCTGATAATTCTCAGATCTCTCTCTCTCTGCAACCCCTACCTTTAATAAGAACTTAAGAGGTGTATATCCATAGACCCCTGGGTGGCCCAGAACTGCTTCAAGTTAAGTTCCCCCCAAAACTCCACTCATTATCTTGCCTTCAGACTGGGTTATTTTTCTTATACAGTCCTTCTTATGTCAGTTAATGGCAGCATCATCCTACCTGATCATTCAATCAGTCATTCAATCAGCAAAATTCCAATGTCACTAAACTCTATCATTTTGCCTGCTAAGTATTTCCCTAATACATCTTTTCTCCATCTGTGCTACAAATATGCCAGTTCAGGCTCCCATCAGCTGTCCCTGGATGGCTGCAATGGCATCTGCATGCTGCCCCCTCCCGCCCAGGTGTTCCCTTGCCATCCACCCACAAACAGTGTGATAAAAAACTAAAAACTAATCCTGTTTTTATTGTGTTTTCCTTAAAACCTTCCATTGGCTCCCATAACTTGAAGAAAGGGTAAGGCTCAAGCTTCTCAGCATGACATACAAGACCCTCCAGATCTAGCCCATTTATGGAATTTTAGGCACATCAACTTTCATTGTTTCCCCCCAAATAAGGAATTGCTTGTAACTCCCATGCCCTAACACAGACACACACACACACACACACACACACACACACACACATATACACTTACTTTCCCCCCTTTTAACATCTCTGCTGTTCTACTATCCACATCCCACTCAGCACTCTCATTCTCTCATTTATTGATAACAAGGCTTCTCCTTTGCTGTCTCACCATGCTCACTGACCCTCTCTCAGGCATGAACTATATCATATGGGGAAGTGTTCTTCTCACGAATTCATGTCCTGTGTCATTCTCCAGTTGAACATTTTATTTTGACTTGATATTTAGCACATTATATTGACCTAACCCTCTGTGGGTCTTTTTATTTTTTTTTTTAACCTAACAATAAACAGCTTGTAAGACCACTTGTGATCTTCTACACACTGTCCAAACAGCTACAATTATTTCTATGAATGTTACTTAATGTTATTGATTGCTGCATACCATGAGGCATTCTTTCTCAGGTCAGATCTAAATACTTACTGTTTCCACATCTGATTTTTGTGATTTATGTACTTTAATGCCTCTTCCTTTACCTCTCTCTGCCTATTGGCATTTTCCTTCAACTTCAATTTTAATTCTCATATCTGCTAAGAAATCAGGGGATTCTTATCAAAAATAAACATCATCTTTCCTTTCAATGTATCTTCTCTAAGTACTTCAGATGTATTGGTGCTAAGTTTCTTGGGAGAGAGGGGTCATGCCATAAATTTATTTATGATTGGTTATATCCATGTGTATATACTATTTGAATACTATTTAGGAAAATCTAAACAAAAAGCTTCCAACAAGTGAGTGAATTGAATTCAGATTCAAGTTTTGCAAATTATATTTGTGTATTCTTTAGCAATTTTCTTTATTTCCCTGTGTCTTAGTTTTTCATTCATAATATTAGAATATTAATATTTACCTCAAATTATTGTTATGAATAGTATCATATATATAATCCATGTACCTGGTAGCACGACTCCCAGCAAATAGGAAGAGCTTATTAAATAGTAGGTGGTATTGTTATTACATTACTATTTAATACTAATAACAATAATAATAAATGTGTATTGGGTGGTTTTGAGAGCCAAAATGTTAGATGTAATGGAGAAAAAAAAACAAAACAAAAAAAACCCCCCAACAACCACCTTTGCTCTCAGAGAAATTAAGTCTCATATAAAACTTAAAATGGAAATTTTGTCTTTTCTACTGTGATCATTTTAGCAATATAGCAATATTTTTTTTTGTGCGTTTAATGAGCTCTTTAAAAAATGGCCTTAAACTTTATTTAAAAATTTTGCTGTTCAAATAAATGGGCTGTTTTGCGTTGTCTCCTTTTGTAGGTTTACTACTGAAAAAAAAAAAAAAGTGAAAACAAAAGCCTCTTCCACTGGAGACTTTTTGATGGCTCCATGATTTGAAGGATCAGGGCCCTTTCCTGTTTCCCACTCCCGCATTTCTGTGATGGTTCCCAGTGACTGAGCAGGCCAAGTACGGTCCACCCCATGCCCCAGAGCCACCTCATGCCTGTCTGCTGGACTTGTCTGCTCCAGAATTCATTTTCTGAAAATATGATCATCATAAAGGTCTCTATTGAAAATTAGAATCTTATTTTCCACTCTGTGTTTCTCTGGGTTGCCTTTGGAATGACAGGAATTGCTTCACTGCACAAGGATTTACAAGGCAGCTTCCAGGACTATTTGGATACAGTAGTGGGTGGTGACCATCTTTCCCCCGACTGGGCAGTGAGTGTCTTCATTTTCCAAAAGCTGCGAACTTACCTCACTTTCTTCACTACCGGGTGTTCTTGTGAAATTTACTCCAGAAAGCAGAAACTAGTATGGGATATTAGGAACGTTATTTGTACTCAACGTTTTTCTTACTTTGCTGCACTTTTCTTTCTTCTTAGGTTTTTAAGCTTAAAAAACATGATACACTTAACTTGGAAGGAGAGGTGAAGGTAGAATTTTCCAGTTATTTATGGTTATAAAATTTTTTAATTAAATATTTGTTATTCAATATGGTTGGTCTGTGGCCTTCATTCACCTTCAGATTTTTCATTATGGAATTCTGAAAATATAGATGGCTCCATGCAAATACAATTTATTTAAAAATTTAAGGATTTAATATTTTCATCTAGTTTACATAGCAATTATGTGCTTATTTTCTCCTGAGGCAGAAGAATCTATCAGATTCTTTTAAGCTAGTTTAAAAATATTTTTTATACCTATGCTTTCTCATTATTTCCAGAGATTCTTATTAAAAAAATGGAAACTTATAAATTAATTCAGGGCCTCATGTTTCTCATAGTATTGATAAAATTCTAGCTAGAATCTCTCATGGGGTGAACTGGTGGACAAGGAGGTTAACTGACTACCAATTGGAAGATGCACTGTGGGGAAGTTTCTAGTGTTCTGATCTTTGGCTACAAAGACAAAACCTCTGAGGTTTCAGTTTTCTTTGAAAGGGCACAGGACACACACAATTCCAAGGCAAGTGAGAAATTCTTACATGAAATTTTTTTAATATGAGTAACTGAGTTTGTACTGGACTTGAGGCTGCTGAATGAGGTTCAGCTGAAAATCCTATCAGAAAGGTTGTGTTCCAGCCTTAAGGTGTTACATGGTTACATCTCTACAGATAGTTGGACTCTTTTATTCCCCAGTAGTTTCCTATTTTGCTTTAATGGTTGACCTCTGTTGATTAGATTAGGCATTCTTTTCTTTTCTTTTTTTTTTTTTTGGGGGGGGGGCTTTATTATTTTGCTTAGAATTAACTCATAGATCCCTGAAGCAATGGAGTTCTCATTATTCCAGGGAGATTTTATTATATACTCAGAATCTCTTTGTTTTGTTTTTAAAAATAAGAGTTGAGGATGGTAGTGATGTAAAAGGACTAAACTGAAACAGAATTAGTTTTGTAGAGCTATGTCTATAAATGCACTACAAGTTCTCAGTGGGTGTTTGTGTTTGCGTGTATGGAAGATGACAAAATAAAACTAAATTTGTAGGTTTTATGATATTTTTGCATGTTCATTATATAAATATGTTGATAAACTTATTAAACATACAGCTCACCAGAGCTTCCCATGCTCTTGTGCTTCCTTAGGTGAAATGTTACTAATGTTCTATGAGCAAGAGTAGGCTCAGGTATAAGAAAAAAAAATTGAAATAGATGATTTATTTTAATTTTTTTTTTTTTTAGAGAAATATGATTTCAACCTCCTTTCATTTCAAGGAAAGATATTAAGGATTCTCAGGCCGTCCTTGCCTTCTAAGGTGTCATATTGGAGCTCCTTCTGGATGTCACTTTCCCAAAGTTTTTTTCAAATTATAAACTTTTCCTCCTAACATGACCTCTTATCAAAATTGACCCATTTGGCATTCCCTTCCTTCCTACACCTTAGGAAACTAACACACTCCACATCCCCTCGGTAATTACTGTCCTGCACACAGGTGTAATACTGTTATTCCCTTGTACTGCAAGCTCATTGATGGTAATATACATTTTAAGATTTTTTTTTTCTCAGTATTTGTGGGCCACAAGAATCAACTGACATACTGGCTTCGGATTAAAGCCCCAATGTCCCAGATGGACTCTGTGGCTCACGCTATGTCTGTGGATAAAATTCAGCTGTCATAGACACTTGTCCACAGAAGGTTCCACGGTCAAAACATTAGAATCACGTCTGTTCTGAAAGAAACAGAACCTTGCCTGATGTAATCAAACAGAACTTTCACCACCAGATTCCCACTGTTTCTGAAGAGGACTTTTGAGTTTCTTAAGGATAAGTTTTCAATTAGCAATAATCGCGCCTCGGATAAACCTCATTGAGCAAAGCTTCTTAAGGATAGAACCCTGAAATTGCCACATATCTGCCCAAAGGGACTGAACATAGCCAACTGAATTTAAGAGCTATGCTTTCCCAAATGACGGATTCCCTAGAACCGTTTCCGAGTGGATGCTTCCCTGCTGGCACATCCTCTCTTTCTTGCCTCCGATGATTTAAAAACAAAAACTTGTCTTTCTAAAAATCTTCAACAGTGAGTTTCAAGTCTAACTTGAGTAGAACCTTATGCCTCCAAGGCACTCAGCAGGATGTGGAAGACAGCAGAGAGGGTATGGAAACCATTAAGAGTGTGGGAAGAAGAGTTTCCTGAAAGTAGGCAAGTAATGCCAATTGATGGTTGTCTCAGATAGCCTCACAGAGATACACTGAAGTGTAAGGCTCCCTGCCAGTTTGGTATGACCATAACCGTATGATGTCTTATGGGATTTATAGATAATTTCTAAAACTTAGGGGAAGTATGTAACATCTTTTAACTTTTTCCTTTGAATCTTCTAATTTTTTACCCAGTTTTTCTAAAACATGGTAAATTTAGAAAAAAAACTATCACAATACTATATATACTTTACAGTTCACAAGGACCTCAAACTCTTAGACTCAAGTGGTCTTCCTGCCTTAGCCTCCCAAGTACCTGGGACTATAGGTGTGCACCACCACAGATAGACAAATTTTATTTTTGTAGAAAAAGGCTGGTCTTGAACTTCTAGCTATAAGCAATCTTCCCACCTTGGCCTCCCAAAGTACTAGGATTACAGGGTTGAGCATGGTACCCCACCTCTATATCAGTTCTTTTGTGGTAACAGTATAAATACTACCAATTATGCCTACAGGCAGACGCAGGAGGACATTGACACAAGTGAGATTTTTTTGATTCTGGGAATTTCCCTAGGATTTCAAGCTATTATCGTTTTTTATATCTAGACCTTTTTAAAGTTAGCAATTTTGACATTTAGAACTTCTTTTCCATTTACTTTCAATAAGCAAAAATCTTTGGAGTTGCATTTTTGAATTCTGATTTTGCCCCTTGTTAAATTGTGACCTTGAGCCGTTGACTGATATTTGAGATGCAGTTTTGTCGTCCGCATATTGAGGGGTCACATTAAAATGCTTAGCACTTTAGGGGCATTGAAGAAATGTGAACATTATTAGTAATTTTAGGATGGATTCCCAGTCTGGTTCATTACAGATTGTTTCTTCCATAACTGAAATCATTTTTATCGTACCATTCTTGGTTGCTAGGTCTGAGAGGAGAAGTGAATCCTAAGGACCTGGGGCAAAATTGGGGAGGGAGAGAATGGGGGAAAGTGTAATTGAGAGACTTGACATGACAATAATACATTTTTATTTATCTTATTATTATTTTGTTTTTATCTTGGGCCTCTCTGAGCTCAGCTCTTGATTATTTGAAAATCAAGTCAGGGAAAGCAAACCAACAAAAATGTAGAACATAAAACTTTGGCATTAGAATGCATTTCAAAAATTTGGTAGTACATATACTGATTTAATTTCGTTCTTTTTTTCTAATATAAAGATTTTGACAATTGTTTACACATTTGGCTCAGGCGGAGTTGTTTGAGAAAAGTGGAACTCTACTTAGTACATGAAACATCTGCTTACTCTCCTGTTATTTTCCTGATGTCATGACAGACTTCTGTGAGCCCTGGGGCAGTGTTTCTGTGAGGGATGGCATTCACCTTGCCTGAGCAGTCAATGAAGAGAAAGCAGCTGTTTGAGCTCACTCCACTTGTATTAACTCAACACGGCAACAAAGTCCAGCTTGCACTGTCCCTGAGTCAGAGGACTGGAATAAAGTCCTGACCCTTTCCTTATAAATTCCTTACAAATATAATGTGTCAGAGGCTTATTCTCTCATTTGTAAAACAGAGTAATACTTTATATTTTTCTACTTTACAGGTTCTAAAAAAAGGAGTTCATAAAACCTGTGGAAATTCTTTGCAGATGTAAAGCCTTGTGGTGTTACTATTTTAACATGCTTTTAAACAGTTACCTAAGTGCAAATAAAATTGTTATTTTCAGTAAATGGTAAGATATTTTCAGAATTTAAAGACATTTAAGGATTTTTGTTGTTTTTTTAGAGAGAGTCTCACTTTAGCACCCTTCGTAGAGCGCTGTGGCATCTCAGCTCACAGCAACCTCCAACTCCTGGGTTTAGGTTCTCTTGCCTCAGCTTCCCAAGTAGCTGGGACTACAAGTGCCCACCCTAATGCCCAGCTAGATATTTAAGAATTTTAAGACATTTTTTAAATTTTGGAAAGTAAAATAGCTTGCTTATATAACTATTTAGAATACCTCCCAAAGCCCCCAAATAGGAATTAAATAGGAAAAAATAAGAATGGAGGCTTTGACTTGAATATAAACAGAACAGATGTTAAAACAGAACATGATTTTTCAAGTATAATTGGACTGCAGTCTTTCTACAAGCACAAATGTAGCTTCCTGGCAAAAGGCTGAATCATTGTTATTAATACTTTTTCTTTATTCGCTTCTCATCAGGATGCCTGTCTCAAAATCAAAGAGAATTTCTAAAAGCCTGTTTGTAGCATGATATTCCTTTCCCTGGGTCAGAAGGTGACTTGGAGCTAGAAGTTTAAACTGGTGACAAATATCCACAGCAATCTGAGCCAAATGTTTAGAAAAAGATTCCATCATCCTTCAGACCTGTCTACTTGCTGGTGTATTTTAAGACTTTCTACTTGTACAGAGAGAAACATGCAGTTAGAGAGATGAGGGCCTCAACTAAATAGACTGTTGCTTTCTTTCATGAATGAATTGTTGAAATGATTTTAAAGAAAAGTTTCTAAATTAAAACTAGAACAAGACACAGGAAATCTGAGCTTTAATTGCAGCTCTGTCATGGACTAACTTGGTGATTTTGTGGAAGTGACTTAAATTGCCTGGGCCTCAGTTTCTTCTGTTGTAAAACCTGTGATCTGTTATCCAGGGCTATTATCCAGTCTGCTCTGAAAGCCTATGCCTGTAGAATACGTATTCACATCAAGTTATTTCCCTCAGGCTGTATGTGTGCTGTATTACTGTGGGAAGTCTCATGTGTACATTCTGGTAGATGGAGACATCACACCTAATCTCCATGGGTAATATATTTATGTATTTTAAAAGTAGGATTTGAAGTTTTGATACAGGTGTATAGTTATTTCTTTAATGACCATTTACTTGAGGAACAAAAGTCCCCATCTATAACCTTGTAAAATGATTTTTTTTTTCAGTGAATGGCTCTACAACAAAGCTTATATACACTGTTGTCAGAGCAGAAGATTGTGAAAAAATATTCAAGATAATATGATATAAATTTTGTAGACTTCAGATTAACTTTGAATTTTCCAACTAGAGAGAAAAATGCATAAATATATCTTGCATTCTTGTAAGAATATACACTCTTACAACCATAGACTCTGTGTTCTCCAAATGTTTTTGGTGGGATGAGGTGTCAGAGTTCAGCCGAAGGCCTTTTGTCCCTTACAGCTGATGGATTTGTCTTTTCAGTGCTGATTTTTCCCCCAAATCTTTGAATCTGCTAAATTACTATCTTGTTCAGAATAAGGAGAAGAAGTAAAGTAGAGGAAGGAGAAGGAGAAGAAGGGACAGAAGGATGAAGAAGTGGAGGAGGAGAAGAAACAGAAGGAGAATTATTATTGTTCAATGCTGATTAGTTTTTATCTGAAGAATTGTTACATTTGTTCTTAATTCCTTATTATTTTACCTCTTCTTGATTTCTTATTTTTCTTCACAATAATGATTGTTGGGTGATATGTAAGTGTGTAATGTAAGACTAAGAAGATTTGATTTATTTAATTGGCGTTTCTTACCCACAAGGCTTTTCTGGGAACATGTTGTTTGCCTTTCATCTTTGAGGAAAGCAAGACTCCATATTTGTACCACCGCCCCCCTCCCATTTCTCTCCTTCACTAATACCAAGCAGAGTCTTGTAAACATTTGTCTTCCTAAGTCCTGCTAGAATTTCACTTTTAGGCATTGTATGCTGAAATCAAACCTCTTTTTTTTTTTTTTATGTCTTTACAAGAAGTGTGTTTGCTTAATTTGAGTGCATGAAACATTCAGATTAAAAGTATGATGAGATAAAAAAAACAATAACTTACCCACAGATATTCATATCTGTGTTTAAATCAGAGATTCCAGTGGAAGAAAATAGTCAGGTTCTAGCTTAATGTACTCTTCAAGAAATGAGATGTTCTTTGTCATCTTAAAGCACTTGACAATAAATTTATACTTTGAATAATATAAGTCCCATTCTATCCTCAAAAACCATTATTAATGCATATCAATGACATTAGAATTTACTTTGGATAATTATGAAAAATTTCACTTTTAATGAAACAAAATGACGCTCTGATCACAAACGCTGGTGATTTCTACTTGCTTTTCTCTACAGTGGAACATCTCCTCACAAAACAACCTATGAGGCGATTACTTTCATTTGTTAATAATTTGGTAAACATGTACTGAATACTTACTGTTTATCAGACACATTACTGATTTGTACAGCAACAAATATTTAGTTCTTGCTCTCAAAGAGTTAATTATCCAGTGGGGATGAGACAAATAAAACAAGAGTAAGACTTCGTGGTCAGTGCTGTGGTGGAGATGGCCAAGGAATACTAGGGGATGCTAGTATTCCCTACTGCAGCCTGTGAGAGGTGGAGGGTTGGGCAGGGATGTCAGGGAAGGTCTCAGTGGAGGGCACACCTGGACAGAGTCACTCGTCTGCCGTAACTCTAACTCCTCCGCTATTTCCCTTACCTGTATGCCATCTGCTCCTTCACATCTGAATACTTGAAGTCATTGATCAAGTCTGATGTGCATCCTCTTTGAAACATTTTTGCATATCCCAGACATCTTTTCTTTTTTTCTTTAAACTATAGCACTTTCTCATTCTAGAACACATTTAGCACTTAATCCTTTTATACATTTTCCATTGTGTGACTCTTTTAATTATATCATATGATCTTTTAATTATATCATATGCTTTTTGAGAGTAAAATAACCATCTCTCAAAACCAGAAAGTTAGATGCCAGTCTAGGGCTATACATATAGTAGGTTCTAAATAAATCTTTGTGACTGATATTTCAAGAAAAAGCCTTCTTTCAAGGCTTCTTTTACCTTGATGTTTCAAGATCAGGTGGTTTCTCTTTGTTAATTCGCCTATCTTTGCCTAATGACATTGCTTAATCTTGCTCAGTTTTTATATGTGTAGCAGCAAACTTAAAAACATGGAACCAACTTTTATGTATAGGTTAGCTGTATTCAGTGTTTTTTTCTAAGCCTTACTAAAATACCTACATCAAAGCACCAGAATTAGCTACTAAATGAAACCAAAAATTACTTTTGTATCTTACCTATTTTATATATTGTGATTTTAGGCAAATTATAAAGACACAAATATATTTAACACACTATCTGTATTTAAGGAACGTATATTGAGAGGAATAGAAAGATGAACAAATAACTATAATACAGTATACTAAATATAATGAAAAATGATATTATAGGAGGATTAGCCAACCTACTTATGGGAGCAGGGATTAGTTTCCTACAGGAGACAGACCCCAAACCTAAACGATAGATGTGCAATAACGTGTAGAAATGAGACAAAGGGGAGGAATAAGAGGATGGCATCTAGATAAGAAAAAAGTACATGAAGAAACTTTGAGAAACATTAATTAACATTGCTTTGCAGAAAACTATAAACACTTTAATGTTTGAAGCATAGAATGGAACGTAGAAAGATTTATTATTAGTCTTGATGTTTCTGACAATTTATTATTTAGTAGTAGTAAAGACAGCAGACATAGACTATTATACTTCCTCCTCCTGTCCATTGAAGACTGTGAGTTGTGAAGGGAAGGAGAGATACAGGAGAAGCTGTAGAGTCCAGTGAGGATCTTTATTTGACTTTGTTTTGCGATGATGGAGGTGGATGTCTATAGGCTTCCTCTGCCCCCTGGAGAGGAAGGCAGGAAGGATGATGTTGGAGAAGAAGATGATGAAGATACAGAAAGAAAGGAGGGATAAAGATTAATCAGGATATAAAGAGGTGCAGTGTTGGGTGTATAGGGAGAAGGGTTAGCCTCAAGGAGGAAATTGGATATGGAATCTTTGATATTAGATGCAGAGGAAAAGATGGGTATGTGGTTAATGGTGAAAGTGGTTTGTTTGGACAATAAGAGGTGGGAGTACGATGTTGTGAATACATCAATTATTTTTATTGCCTCATTTATTTTAGTTCATCAAGTGTATGTAATTATACACACTAGGATATCTTTCAGGACCAGCTGTTTTACCCTATTGCTCGGTTCTGACAGATATGAAGATTATTAGTAAATCATTTGTTTTAATCAGGAATGTTATGGTTAAGTAGTCAAACAGTTGCTCAAAAAGCTCCTGAATTATGATAAATAGTGTTTTCTTTTCCTACTGGGAAATAGGCTGTTCTTTTGGATAAAATCAGCTTCAACTCACCATCAGTCCCTAACTCCCTCTGTAAAAGGTCAGGGTCAGCAAGTCATTACAAAAAGAGATTTGTAGGTGGCGCCTGTGGCTCAAGGAGTAGGGTGCCAGCCCCATATACTGGAGGTGGTTGGGTTCAAGCCCAGCCCTGGCCAAAAACTGCAATTAAAAAAAAAAAAAAAAAAAAAAAAAAGATTTGCTTTCTCAGCAGTAAAGTTGGAATTTTATGTGCTCACCGGTGGTCTATACTCTGTTGATATTTACCTTTAGAGTTTCCTGCCTCTATAAATAATAATATCAAACTGTTAACAGAATTTCTTCTTCAGTAGGTTCTTGGTCTTGGGGATTCAAAGAATGAATCTACAGACCACAGATCAGTGTTTGGACAGGCTTTATTTTACAGAAAAGAATGCAGAAAAAGCACCAGAGCTTCTAGCAGAGGGAAAAATTCAAGTTGGAGAAAATCTTTTCTCTGCCAGTGTTCTTTGTCTAGGGGTGTATATAGTCACTTGGGTCCTTTGTCGTTACATTTAGCCAGGACTTGGTGACAATGTAACCTTCATTCTGCTGGGGTAAGATGAATGAGTGCTAAATGAATGGACACAGTCCCTTCCACCGGGGGCAAGGTGAATGAGTGTATTAATGAATGGATACAGTTCATTCAGAAATTGTCCAGGCTTAGGAAACTTACATGAAAATGCTCAGGCTTAGGAAACTAGGGGTTCCTGTTCAGCCCTGAATGGGGGAACCCAGTATCACCCTTGGGCCTGTGAAATGCTCACAGGGGAGTAGCACAGCTCGAGGAGGTCTTTTCTAGATCCAAAGGTGGTTCTGGGGTTGGCACTGGCAGCAGCACGGGGCTGTACCGGGGTCTCCCTCAACTTCCTAGAGACCAGGAGCCTTCTGCCCCCGCTGGCCCCTCTGCACAGCACTTGGTTCTCCAGACCTTGCCTCCCTGCATCCTGCTGCACCAGAAAATGCCACAGGTCCTCCTCGGTGGCTAGCGCAGCAAGCCAGGATGCCATGTGCCCTGTATCAAAATTCTATGTAAGATTGTACAACTCACATGATATAGTCACTCATTTGAATATGTAGATCAAATAAGTGAACTGAGATTTACAAAGATAAATAAACAATGTAGAGAATGTTGGGTAGAGTTACGAAACCGATGTTTTCTGGCTCCCTTTCCAGGACTCTTTCAATTGTATCTTATAGAGAGGAGAAAAGAAAAGAAGACAATTTTAGTAATCAAGAAGAACACTCCATGCTACACAAAAATCTTTTTTTTTTTTTCCAGCTCTTAAGTGAGATCTCATCTGTGGCAGGCAGTATTTAGGAAAAGCAGAAGTCAATGTTGTAGGAGCTTAGCTTTTGTTCTTTTAAGATGTGTTTTCAACCCTGGAATTTGAAGATATGCATCAAGAGCTGTAGTGAAGAGGATATAACCACACCACTTTGAACTACCCAACTAAAATATTTACTTGTAATGAAATCAGCAACTTTGGGAATCTGTCTAGAGATAAAAACAAATGACATCAAAGAGTATGCGACAATGTAAGAGGAAAAAAGACTTTCAGGAAAAAATAATGTTTGTTTAACATTTAGTGAGACTGTCCTAAATTATTAGGCTTTCTGCCTCATTGTCTTCTGATTATATAATTAATGAAACAATCATTGGCGAAATACTTATTGGGTGCTTCCTGAATCCCTTGATTCTAGCTTCCACATAAGATACTGGAATTAGAAGAATTAGATATGCACTTACTTAGTGTCCCAATTTGAAAACTACAACTAGTTACAGATTTTTGTAAGAGAACCAGTGGGTATACAACAACAACACACATGTAGACCAGCTTCTGCAAAGACCAGACATCTGAACCAAACACACTAGGAGGATTTCTAATCAAACTGTTTATTCTCTAAGAAAATATTATTCTTCCTGCTGTAGTAAAATGCTTGATCATAAAATTTACTCAGATTCTGCAAAGGTAGCTACAAATGAGTTAAAAATTCAATCATTTGCAGAAATGTTTTACCAGTTTGTATGAATGTTTCCCATTTAGAATCAATCTGCTAATAGTAAATTATTTGTTTGGCTTCTGTGTGCCAAGCCAAGTGCTATGGTGCACTCAACATATATATTCAGTAATAAATTCAGAACTAGAATCCTTTATTCCTGACCATGAGAAGTTTCCAATTTAGTTGAAAAATAAATATGTTATATAATTAGGTGAAGAAATAGGATATATAAGCAGTGAACAAAATGATGTTAAGTAGAAGCCTGGGGTCAGTCCAAGAAAGAGGAAGATTAGCTGGAGTTACTAGGAAATGAGTGAAGAATTCATAGAGTAACCAGTCAGGAGGATATAGTGTTGTGGAAAAGATCAACAGTGTCTGTATCACAGAGATCTAAGGAAGAATGATGAAGAAAAGGTCCTGGAGAGGGAAACGCTGAGTTTTCTAATGCTCTTTGAAATAGTAGTTATCCGTGTAGTTAAGAACAAAGGTGAAGTTTCTAGAGATTGTATCTTTTTTAATTATTATTATTAAATCATAACTGTGTACATTTATGCGATCACGGGGCACCATACACTGGTTTTATAGACCGTTTGACACATTTTCATCACACTGGTTAACATAGCCTTCCTGGCATTTTCTTAATTATTTTAATTTAATGACTTCTGAATCAATTTTATACAGTAGTCATTGCGTTCATGTATTTGACTTAAATTCTAGTTAACTAATTTCTTAATCCTAGGGGCCTTTTAGGTATTAAATAATAAATATCATCTATTAGTGTTTGCATTGTGTTAATATTTTTTAGTGGCAGAAAATGTTTGTAGTTCTAGTACCAAAGCAGAGGACAGCGATCAGTGGATTTAATGAAAGATTACATAAAATTCTTGGCTTGGTGATATTTAATCTCTATGTGATAATATTTGTTGTTACCATAAAAAGCACAGATTTTCATATATTTCTCAGTACTTATGACTCCTAAGTCAGTTCTGGCACGTTTCTTCAGCTTTTACTGTGATAATTCTCACTGTCTCATCTCCTGAGTACTAAATGATTACCTAAAAATGATAACTCTGTGATTAAAATTCAGCAAGTATTTATTGGATATGTACTATGTTCTAGGTATCATGCTTAGCTGTAAGAACACCACACTATCTAAGACACAATGTATGTCTACCTTGGACTCACAGTCTGTCTAGAGAGAAACAGATGCATAGAATGAAAATGTTTTAAAAATGTAATGGCCATAACAATGTCATTTCCTATTTAGGTCAAGAACAAATGGCATGTGTATAACTGACATCATATTAAAATATTGTAGTTTATTATTCTAGCGATTTCATTTGTGGTAAAAATATTAAGTTGTTTCTTAAAACCAGGACATACCAGAGGAAATAGGGCATTTTGACCAAAACCTTGGCAAAATTTTATTTCAAATAAGAACACCACAAAACATTTAGTTCCACTGTAGAATTAGTCCACATTTTATTTTTATCATCCAAAGCCCATTACATTCCAAGCTCCTTTTTATGTGTGAAAAACACTTTGAGGTAGACAATAGTCTGGATTGGAATTCCATGTAGTCTATTTTGTGTAGTAAGGTTTTCAAAGCAGTGCAAATATCGCTTGCTCCAGAAGATAACAGAATCATGTATTTGTAATAGTTGTTGAAGATATGAAACTATGTTCTTGCTGTTTGTAGGCCTCTTTATTTATATGTCCTCAGCATGCTCTGTGAACTCAATGGATATTTTAGATTCTTTTGCATCATTGTTTTGGCTTTTCCCTTTTTTGAGGAAGCTAAACTTCCAGACGTGTTATGTTAGTCTTTGTACATGATTTAATACACTTGGAAAAAATGCATTAAAAAAGAAAGTAAATTTATATGCCTTTCATTTTTAATGAGATTGAATAGTTTTAGCATTATTTGTATTTGGGGATTCATGTATCTTTTAATGCTCATTTAGAACATTTTTCTATGGGCTGTGATACACATACACATACACTCATGGTGCCAAAAATACATGCACAATGTAAGAAAGGAAAAAAACTGTACTAAAGTCGTAGTACTCAATATACACAGAATACAGATAACAAAAGACGAATACACACAAGTCACGTGTGAGCACCACTTGTGATTGCAGAAGTCAAATGAGACTTGAGTATTATAATTTTAACATAGGCTTTTTCCCCTCTCTTAAAACGTGTATACATTTTTTGACACCCTCTGTGTGTGTATAAAATATATATGCCATATGCATACACATCATATATATGATATTTCACATACAGTACATATGTATCACAGTTGAAAGTTTTATTTAACTATGCAGAATATGTGATTACTTGTCTTACAATAGCTTCAGTGCTGTCCTTTGCGAAGATGGGTTAAAAATACAGCAGACCGGAAGTAGAACTCTTAACATAGTTCTATTAACAGTTGCCTAGACTGAAGTTGCCATTTTGTTACCAGCTTCTATGACAATGAATCTTCAGTCATATTTTCACTATTTTATCACAAATTATTAGAGTAACTTAATAGACCGTATGCTTATTATAGTCCCTAGTGTGAATTAGTACTGGATTTTGTGCTGCTACCATTTTGGAAGTTTCAGAAGAGTGTGATTTTACACTGTGAGTTTAATGGAGTTTATTGATAGACAATAGACTCAAATATTCATCACAAAACATAGTTGGGAGATCTTAATATAATATATTTTTAGGTATACAAAATAAATACTAATTTTTTGTATTAAATCTATAATGTGTGAAAATATTTTGCCTGTATAAGCCTGTGTCTCACTGGTGCAACCTCTACAACTAAGAAGGATAATCAAACTTCTTTTAAATTAATTTATGAGGACAGGATCTTCAAAAACTGAGAATATTTGAAAATTTCAATCTTGGAATAGCTTGTGAAAGAATAATATATTGAAAAGAAGAATTTAATATATTGGGTTGTTTTCAAATATGCTCAGTTTATATTTTTATATTCTTTTACTTTGTTAAATTTTCTAAACTTCAATACATAGTATCAAAAATTGCTTTCTAAAAAGGATTTTTAAAATTCATGTATTGAACAAATATCTCTTTGTTGAGTGCAATGTGACAGACACAATTAATGGCTCTAAGGATATGGTAATAAATCAAGTCTTTGAGCACATGGAACTTATATTCTCTTCTGGGGTATGAATGACGATACAATGGCCTCTCGAAAAATAAATGTCCATGTTCTCATCTCGTGAACTCGACACCTTAGCTTATATGGAAAAGGGTAGTTGACTTTTTAGATGACATTATGGCTACTTATCAGATGACTTTAAAGTAGGGAGATTGTCCTGGATTAACTGGCTATGCCCAGTGTAATCACAAGCGCCCTCATGAGGGAAAAAAGGAAGCAGATATGATAACAAAAGTGGGCATCACAGCCAGAGAGGGAGATTTGAAGATGCTACTTTTCTGATTTTAAAAAAGTGAAGAAGGTGCCATGATCGCAGGAAAGCAAATGGCCTCCAGAAGCTGGAAATGAAGAAATGGATTCTCTGCTAGTGCCTCTCAAAGGGGAGCAGCCTCGTTGACACCTTGATTTTATCCCACAGAAACTCATTTTGAATTTCTAACTTCTAGAATTATAAGATAAGTGTTGGTTGTTTCAAACCACTAGGTTTGGTTTGTTATGGCAGCAATCAGAAAACAACACAGAGAAACAGACAATAAATGAAATATACATATACATATATATATATATTTTAACTTTTATTTATTTATTTATTTATTTTTTTGCCACAGAATCTCAAGCTGTCACCCTGGGTAGAGTGCTGTGACACCATAGCTCACAGCAACTTCCAACTTGGGCTCAAGTGATCCTCTTACCTCAGTTTTTCTATTTTTTAGTAGAGCTGGGGTCTTGCTTTTTCTCAGGCTGGTCTGGAACTTGTGAGCTCAAGCAAAGCACCCACCTCAGCCTCCCAGAATGCTAAGATTATAGGTGTGAGCCACCACGCCTGGCCTATATATATATATTTAAAAAAGAGATGATTTTCTATAATAAGTGCCTTAAAGTAATTAAACTATAGTGTCCAATATAATATTCACTAACCACATTCAGCTATTTAAATTCAAATTAATTAAATCTAAGTGCTACTAGTGTGGCTACTGACTACTATATTGGACAGTACAGAGAACAGAACATGTCTATCAACACAGAAGCTCGTCTTGGGCAGTGATGTTATGGAGAGGGGTACTACTTTACCTGTAGTAGACTCAGTTTGTGTGAAGATCTGAGTGAGAAGAAGGAATCAGGCAAGTGAAAGGCCAAAGGAGCAAAATGTAGAGGAATACATGCTACAAAACAGATAAAACAGACATGTGGTGCAGAGCACTTAAGAATCTCTCACAGTGCTCTATGAGTGTGATGATTGTTGTATTTTAAGGTGCTCATGGCCACTCATTTGTTCATTCATTAAACATTTACTGACAGCCCAATTTTGTGTCAAGTTTTATGTCAGGTAAAATACATGTATATACAAAAATATATACGGCAGAGATGCTAAACTTGTGGAACTCATAGTCTGGAGTAATTTTCCTTTTAAAAATTTTGGTTCCTCTTGATGGCTTCAGTGGCCATTCTATGGATGGAGAATTGAACTGCAATTTTGCATTGTGCTAAGGAGGCTGAGGGAAGAGGGGAGCCAGCAAGCTGCTGCACTAGGGGTCACCTGATTGTCCAGTACCAAAGATATTTGGCTGGCCTTTCTGTGGAACAAATCTACTCTGGCAACAACACATACCACATGAGTGGCAGAAACAGAGGTAGGAGTCATGGATTATGGATCCTCTAGTTAATGAGCAGCATATTTATTAAACTCTGTTTAATTCTGCCCAAAAGGCTTGAACCAGAACTTAATAGTGTATTTTTGTCAGTTTTGTTACTGCTATACATTCTTTCATTGTTGTTTGTAGTTTATACTAATGAAAATGACTTTCAGCTATCATGTCTTAGAGAATGAAAAATAAAGATTCTGGTATAGTTACCTCTTTTAAGGAATCTACAGAGTTGTGTGTGTATGTGTGTGTGTGTGTGTGTTACAGACATTTCCGTAACCTATGGACATCTTAGCTTATATGGAAAAGGGAAGTTGACTTTTTAGACGATGTGATGGCTACTTATCAGATGACTTTAAAGGAGGGAGATTGTCCTGGATTAACCGGCTACACCCAGTGTAATCACAAGTGCCCTCATATGTTTTTTTTTTTTTTCTGTTTGCTCTATCATATGTTTTAATTTTTTCCCTTTAAAATGTATTACCTCGGGATACCATAACACTGAGTCATAAAATACGTTGCTATTAACGTGATAGGAGTTGCCTCAGTTTGTAGTCATCATGTTGCTTTTTTCCATAGCTAGGGAATATTAAAGAGTTGTTACTCAAAGGTAATACAGAATCTTAGGGGGTCTATATGAGAACGACTTTTTAAGGCAATTGCATCTCACCAGTGAAAGTGATGGAGGATGTTTTCCAGATGTTCAAATGCTTGTTTTGGCATCTGCTGCAGAAAAAATGAAACATGTGTTGCCAGAACCACCAGAAAGGATGTGAAGCACTGATGGCAGGGAGACCAGGCACATGGAAAGCAAGACAAGCAGAACCAGCGCGTGTAGATACGGGGGATAGCTGAGCCAAGGGGGCGAACTTTGGAGCCCCAGTAACCCCATGGCATGAAAGGCCTGCCTCTGCGCTCGGATGCACACCCAAGCTTATCATTGCCGGCACCCTACTTACTCCTTCTCGTACCTTCTCTGATCTTCCCAGTAAATATTGATGTCACTATGTAAATCAGGGACCTTCTTTCTGGTCCTTTCTAATAAACGGATATGTTTATTAGAAACTATGGCCTAATGGAAATATGCATGACTGGAGTTAAGCAGATTTGACTTCAAATCCCAGGTTCATTATTTATTACTAGAGTGGTCCTCACTAAGTTTGCTTACCTTTAAATGGTTCAGTTTCTTCATCTCTAGAATGGATGCGATAATGTCATTGCTGCAAGGCTGTTGTGAGAATCAAATGAAATAATGTATGTGACGTCCATGCACAAATGATTTTCTTTTCCCACCTGTCTAGCTCCTACCAACATGACCATTATGTTTTTGGCCAGTAAGAAAAAACATACTTTCAGAAGACGTCTGAGAATTGAATATAATGTTGCTGGACTCAGAGACTAAATATATTACATCAGGCTGACTTTTTTGTGAGCTTTTGGATTAGAACCACATAGGCAACCACGTATTCTGGCTGCGAATCAGGAATTTGGGGAGATCCTTTTCTATAAGGTGAAGATAATATAAAAATAAAAATCCACCCTTGATTGAATATTTCCTTTTTCCACAGAAGGAAATATTCTGTAGTACTTCTTTTCTTCCTGCACCTATGTGTTGATTTTAAAATGCACACTAGCATTCAGCTGGTTTAGCTGAAATCCTAAACCAGTCAACCAGTTCCAATTAGTTTAAGACAAATAAAATTCATCATCTGCCTCCACATCTTGGTGAGATATTTGGCCTTCATTTCTAAATCACTTTTCCTTTTCCTTTTACAATGCTTTCCACCCCAGCTCCCTTCTGAAAACAAAACAAACAAAGAAAAGGAAGAATGAAAGAAAGAAAAGAAAAGTAAAAAAAAAAAAGAAAAAGAAAAAGAAAAAGAAAGATTTTTTCCAATCTCTGTGTTAAGCCTGGTTGTGGGCCAGAAAAAGCCAGCCTCTTCCAAAAAGCCAGCCTCTGTAGGAATTGGAACCTAAAAATTTAATTCAAACTCTATTTTCCCAAGGGGTGGAGCCACAGAGCCAGGACAACAGGAAGAGATCACTGGAGGGGCTGAGGGAATATCTCATCTCACACCTGGACCCCTGGCTGGGTTCCACTGCAAATTTGCTGGGGAAGTTTTTGAAGTCTGTATTTTGAGTTGAGCTGCATTGTGTGTCGGCCTTCTTGCCAATTCAGCTTGCCACGTTAGCTGTCCATGTCCTTTGCTATCATAATTTTCCTGAAGAAACATCATAGAGATACAATTCATATATTTTTTTTTTTGCATGTGTCATAACTTGTTGCTTAGAAGTCACAGAGTGTTGTCCTTACCTATTACTGTACTGGAAGTTAGAAACTTCCAGTTTAAGTTCTACATATTTCACTTATTAGGTGCATGATCTCATATTTTAAATCATACACATAAATGTCATGTTCTACATCTATAAAATGTCGAGGATAAGAATACTTTCTCTGACATCTTTGCAGTGTGTGAAGACTGGATGAAATCCTGTGTATTGAAATATTTAAAGATTCACTTCCCTGTTCTCCTCTGAGATTTTGAAGAATTCTGATCATATTGCATTGCAATTATTTGACTCATTTCTTTTACTCACTCAAAATCAGAGATTACTTTTATTTCCTCTTAAACTTTTATGTAAACAAAGGAACATCAAGCTTTTTTTCTAATGCAATTACTAGGGTCTTAGACCCAATGTCACACTTTGGAGTGAACTCCATAGTTATAAGCTTCTTTAAGAAGCAAAGTGGCTTTTAAAATAAGTATGGCTTCTATATAATTTATTATATAGACTGTAGTTTTACCAAAGCTATTCAGAACAGTATAAGCTATATGGTATCGATTGTGGCTCAATTACAGAAGAGTTTTAAAAATAATTACAGAGAATAAAATTAGAGAAGATACTTTAGTGGTTTTTATAGTTAGGAAGAGTTAAAAAGAGGAGTATGTGTTTTTATGGTCTTGCTTAGATTTTAAACACACATTGGCAACTCATTGGGGAAGTGTGGTAAACTCACAGAAGCAGGATCCTATAGAAGTAACAGATAATGTCAGATGTTTACTTAATTTGCAGATTTATCTAGACCATCATTTCCCTTTGAGGATTTATGACTAATGTGTTTTCCATAATGGATACAATAGAAAACAAGATAGTGAAAAATACAGTTATTTTCACCATTGCTTTTCTTGAGAACATCTATTATCTAGTTGAACGCCTTCACTCTGAAGATTCCTTAATTTGTCATCATGCTGTTATTTAATATAGACCATAAACCATTTTAGGACCTACTACAACACCTTTTGCTATAGAGTTTAGTTTACTTTAAACGAAGTACATTTTGGAAGTACCTGGAAAGAATATGGTAATTCTATTGGAATGGAAAGTTTGAAGGATCTGAATTTATATGAGAGAAGATAAGAAGAAAGTGGGGGAGGGAGGGTGTCCTTGTTAGTGAACCTTTAAGATGTTTAAAGTGATTATTTGCATGTAAATGGTTAGATTTATTTCTTATAATTCCTATAGGCCAAGGCAGCTCTGTATGGTAGAAAGTACAGACAGGTTCTATTTTAGCTGCCAGGTAATTTCTGTTAGTCTTTGAATTACATTAAAAAACTACTCTGTTGCTCTGATCCATATTTATGTACAAAAACAGTCTATAAATGCCTTGTGGGATTCCCTATGGAAGATCTTTTAAACAAAGTGACCTAACTGAAAATACAATGGGCACCCTCTGAGGTAATGAATTCGCCATCTCTAGAAGTTACCAAGCAGAAGCGTTAGCGTCACTGTGGATGCTGTGGAAGAAATTTCTAAGAAATTGTATTAAATAACTTCTTGTTCTCTTCTGATAGTCAGTATAAATGAATTTAGTGTTTAAGGAACCGAAGATAAGTTTCCTAAGTTCATTCCAGGGAAATGATCTGAGAAGAATAAAGTTTCCAGTAAATCTCTGGGATGTTATTGTATACAGAAAACTTTTTATCTTTCAAGAATTTTTTTTTTTTTTTTAAGTAATGGTGGTGGGGGTGGGGTGGAGAAATTCAAAACTGGTTTAGATTGATTTTCTTTAAGATGGAGAATAATGGTAGCCTCCGGAGACTGGCGTTTCACACTAACATTTCAATTTTTAAAGGACTTAAAAATTAACATCTTCAAAAATATCTGTGTCCAAAGGAATTCTAGTTGACTAACTTTCAAAAAGAAATCCCTTCAATGAACTGTATCCCAAGGATTTTTATAGTGACGTGACAGACCGAGACTTGCATTTGTGTCCTGATGTGTGACAATTAGCATGGACTCTATTCACTTTGTATGCTCAGTTGCCTGTCATCTGAGGGCATTCTGGATATCATTTAATGCCTGGTAAGCCATCTCCCAAGTGTGATTTTAATATAGTAAATAATCACAACTGTTAAGTGGCTGAACAATTGCTTGCTTTCATTGGACCTTGTTATGGACTGTTAGTTTGCTTCCTTAAGGCACACACATTGTTCAGGAATGTTTGCCAGTAATGAGTGAGGGCTAGTTTTCCATATTGACCTCATACATATAAATTAAAGCAAACCATAACAACTGAGGATACATATAAAGTACCTTCATGGAGAGATTTTAAAGCCCTTGCATTGCAGTAAGCTTAACATTACATAGCAATAAACACATATATCATATTTGAAAAGTGTATGTTTCTAAGACTTCACAAAGAATGCTAAATAAAAGGTTCTATTTTAATAAGCATTACATGGAGATTTTCTTTAGAAAAATTTGGCTAAGAAAGAGGATTGCTGGTGTTTTTATTCTGGAGGTTAATTACTTGAGGATAGAAATTTCTAATGCTAGGCTTCCAAACTGTTTTGAAACCACTAAACACTTAACAAAGAAAATGGAAATGTAGAATTTAGATCTTAACACACTGAAAAATAAAACAGTCATTTTTAATGCACTTGTAGTTTTATTTTTGCATTATCAGAATATGTTGATAATTAGCCAAGTTCAATTTATTTTTATGATTAATTTTTTACATATGTGATATTTTTGGTTAATAGTATTGCAGACTAGTGTTTTTTTAAATGTATTCACAAGAACTCTGAAAATGAAATTGCATTTCCTGTGACTCCGTAGTAAATGATAAACTTTTAGAATTTAAAGGAATTTAGAGCCAATATTAAAGATATTTATAAATAATTTCTTTTAGATGTGGAAGGTCAAATGCTTTAGTTATCAACCAAATATTAATGTTTCAATATTGCTATTTGGCAAGTATTACTGAATTTGTTTCACTTTCTAAAATAATGTTGTTTGAGGTTTGTATAAATTTAGTTCAAGTTGTTTTCACAACTAGTTCATGAAGCAACATATAAGATGTTATGCCGGGCGCAGTGGCTCACACCCGTAATCCTAGCTCTCTGGGAAGCTGAGGTGAGTGGATTGCTTGAGCTCAACAGGTCAAGGCCAACCTGAGCAAGAGCAAGACCCTGTCTCTAAAAACAGTCAGGTGCTGTGGTGGGCTTCCACAGTCCCAGCTTTTCAGGAGACTGAGGCAGGAAAATCACTTGAACCCAGGAGTGAGCTATGATGCTACAGCACTCTACTCATCAAAGTAAAAAAGGGGTGTCAAAAAAAAAAAGATACTATCATAGGAATATCGTCATCTAACCTTCACATATCAAATTTGCTTTTTGATAAGAAGGAAATTAAGATCACCTTGACTGAAAGAATGATGTTTCATTTTCAAAACTTATTTGAGTACAATCAGCATTTTTTTCTTTCTTTCTTTTTTTTTTTTTCAGTTTTTGGCCAGAGCTGGGTTTGAACCCCTCACCTCCAGCATATGGGCTGGTGCCCTACCCCTTTGAGCCACAGGCGCTGCCCAGCATTTTTTTATTAGACCATGTCAGAATTAAAATTAGCTTCATGACTACTCATATATTGTAAGAATTTCCATTTTTGGTTAAGGTCATGGTTTCTAAAACAGTGAAATAGTATGTGGGATCAAGTTAGTACAGTTAAACTTCTGTGTGGAAAAATGAAGATTCAGCTAAATTTATGATTCTAAAATATGTGGGGGTAAAAGATTTTTAAGCATACTCCCGAATTTTTTAATACCTTGTCTAGTATTCCTAAGTTCAGTTAAATCTTATTGATCATGACAGCATTTAATAATTTTCTGACACTGTATTGGAGGACAGTATAGATTTGATGTTTCTTACTAACTTTACAATCCTATTTTTACATCTTTCAAAACTCCAGTAGTACCTTGAATGGCCTAGTAGACTTCAGGAGCCTATCATACTCTTTGTGGCTTCTTCATTTTCCCAGCCTGGAAGCCCCCTCCCATCTTTTGCACTGATTCATCCGGAGTCCTCACTGCCTTTGGCTCTATGGTAATCCTTTAATAACGCATTCTTTCCACCTCTTTGTATATTTTCTTATTCTTTTGTTGTTGTTGTTTTTTCTTTTTGAGACAGGGTCTTACTCTGTTACCTAGGCTGGAGTGTAATAGTATATCACTGCAACCTTGAACTCCGGAACTCCTGGGCTCAAGAGATTCTCCTGTTTTTGCCTCCCAAAGTGCTAAGATTAAAGGCGTGAGACACCATGGCTGGCCTTATTTATCTTTTCTTGATGAGGGCATCAAAGTGAATGAGGCCTCTTGATGAGGCCACATGATATATTCCAGACTCAACCATGTTTTGACTTTAAATGTCAGATACTACTTTCTTTATATATTTATTTCTGTGGACAAATATGTTTACTTTTAAAACTAACATCTTACTGGATTATCTTCAATGGAGACTTTAAAAACTCTGAGTTTATTTTTCTTTTGGGTCTTTCCCTTAATAATATAACCTGCCATTTAAATAAAATTTGAATTATCTTTCACCCAGTGAATGGAAACATATTTTATTTGAATGCAAGTGCATAAAGAAGATCATCAGTCCTTTATCTGTCTACTAATAGAATCACAGAGCTTTTTAATAATAATCATTCACAAATTTTCTTAATTCCCAGAATTTAGGATTATCCAGAAGTAGTTCTAAGGATATGTGATAAATGCTCCGGTAATTCTCCACCAGCCTATTTGGTAGAGGCCCGCAGAGCATTAGAGAGGAAATAAAGCTTCTCTTCCTCCTTCTTCTCTAATCTTCTTGCCCATGGGACTTTGCTTGGGACCCTGGAATGTTAGGGAAGGTGTGTAGTTGAATTCCAAGATAAATTATCACTCTTATTCTATCTTTGAACTCAAAGAATCTCCTGGGTACGTGTTTGTCTAGAGAAGTTATAGCAATCCAGTCTTTGGAAGGCCCCGTATTTAAACTTTCCACCTGAAGAAATACTTTCTGGTCCCTACTTGTTGTTTCCTGACCCTAAGCAAGCTCCTTATGCATGTTCAAACATCTTCCTAAATCCCATGGTGACTCAATCTTCGAGTAATATTTGTATGAACCTAGTCAGAGACCTTTTAGTAAACTGCATTCATGAGTTCTCTCCTGCCCAAATGCTCACTTAGCCTGACAACTCTAATAGCTTAGTCAAACATCATTTCCCCTCCTAGGACCATATCTGTCTGTGAGTTCTGTTGTTTTAAGTTCATATTCTCTCTTTTATAACAGATTCCACGGGTCACCTAAGAGTAGTTAAGTCTTCAATTTCGAGGGTCTTCTCTGGATTCTGTGTTTATGAATGGGGACCATATTGACAAGTTGTCTTTTCTGGCTTAGTTAATTTGTTACTAACAGGTTGCACATCTTGGTTCACTGTTCATCATTTTATTCTTAAGTTCTTTTATAATCTTTGTACAGATGTTATATATTTCAGCTATTTATCTGTGTTGGGTTTTCCCATGAATAAAAGCGTTCCAATATACTGTTTGAGAGTTGAAATCATTACATGAATACAGTAAAACAGAGAAGAACTACCATTCTTTGAGATTTACCCAAACAATACAATTTCATGTTTAGAATCCATTAGGATTCTGTGCTTGGAGTCCTTCTCCTCTGACATTTTTGAGGACCCTCTCATTATTGGCTTTGAAGTTCCTTGTAAGACAGTTTCACACATATTTTTCCAGTCTACCTAATTTCTAGTTGTAGCTCATCTTTCACTTTGGAGGCTTCCCTTTTTTTCTTAGATTTGGATGCCTGTTTCTCTCTATGAAGGCAGCTTTTACTGTAATTGTTTGCTGAGAAAGCATTTTTTTAAATGCATCTGGTTCGTTTTCATGATTCATGACAAAAAATTCATCTTGGGCTTCTAATAGTGCATTTTAAAATAGTCTCCAGACATTTTGTGGTTCATTTTATTTAAAACTATTTCTTTTTACTTTAAAAAAAAATAACAGCCACATTTTTCTAAGCTTCCTTTCCTAAAACTAAATTATTTTATACAGCATTCCTTTTGCCAAATACTGGGCCTAATCATTGTAAGTCGTGGATAGTCAGAAATGGGGACAGACAACAGGGCCAACATTGGCACCAATCCCTGCTCAATGCTGTCTAGACTCTAAAAATTCAAGTTTAGCAAGCAGATGTCTGTCTTCACCTGCCTTCTCATATGCCAATGTACCTTCTGTATTCCTATGAAGGAATGACAGTACAAATGTGCTTTATTAATACTTTATCAAATATTTTCACTTTCTTAATTGTTATATACTATTCACATTCTTTTCTTCAAACAATTTCCTAAATCCTATAGAATAATTTTCATATTCTTTAGTTTAACAAGCAAAGCCTTTTACGATTTGATCCCTAATTATCCTATCTTCATTTATTATTTCTCATTGAACTGTTTCTTTTCTTTGGCAGTACAGTTCCCCTTAAATAGTATCATTTCATGAGCTTGCATCTTCTCCCAGGTCTTCTTGGAATCCTCTTCCCATTTTCTTCATTGTTCATCCTTTCAAAGAACATCAAGATGTCATCACTGTAATTAAGATGTTAGTTGTAGGTCCCTCTTCAATTAAATTGCATGTAGCTTCTGCTAAATTCCATGTTTTTTTTTTTTTTTTTCCCCTTCTATGTAATTCTACTGTCTTGCTTTGTGTGAGTCCAGATGTGAGAGTCACTGACTCACGCACATACACAACAAAATCCACTCATGTTTAGTCTTTGGGAATTCAATAATTTAAGTGAAGATTTAGGTTCTAAAGATGGGTCACAATACTAAGGACTATTTACCTATTTTCTACCTTCCCTTCCTTCTCAGAGAACAAAGTAACCATTCCTTATCTCATACTGTTTTGCAGCCTGGTCTTGCCTTTCAAAGGTTTTCCATAGTACTCTATGTAGCTTAGCAAACTATATACTTTTACTTAAAATGTTGTACTTCCCCAATAGAAAGTCTACTGAATAAAATATTCTCCAGCTCATTACTTGACAATATTTTTTAAACAGCCTCTGGTGATCTGGGAAATGTGTTATTAGACACTGGTCATTTTCATATAGTAGTAAAACTAAAGATAAGTTGTGATATTCATGGTGTTTCTCAATCCATGTGTGATACAAATAGCTATATATAATTGTAAATGGTTTTATTTGAACCCCCAGTTTGATATGGATGTCATCCCTATATGCTGGCGTAGCAACTAATACACACTTTTACTTTTACATACAACCATGCATTATCATAACTGATTATTTGTGGTTTTTCTTTACTAATTCATATACTCTCAAAGGAGGAGCAAAGTCCTATTTTATTTTGTGTTCTTGGAGACAAGGATAGCACCTGTACAGAGTATGTTGGACTGTAGTTGGTATTCAATGGATATTTTCATCTGTGTGAGTGAACCTTTTTTATTTTTTGCTTACTTATATTGTTTTAGTGAACTATAGATATTTCAATGACCATATATTACTATTTAAATAGGAGGTTCAATCAACACAGCTTTGAATCCATGTCAAAAAATTAGCAAGGAATATATTATTCTTAACTCCTGACGTGTGCTATTTTTTCACATTATTTTATTCATTTAAGTGAAATTCCTATTGGGTGTATAATTCCCATGTTATATCTCTAACCCTTTCTGTGCAAGAATTTACATATCCTCTCACATCCAATTTATTCAGAGTCTGAGGTAAGGACATTTTTATGAGAACATGGAAACACTCATGGATTCTATTGTTCCATACATATGGGAATTAAAAAGAATTCTGCAATTCACTGAAGGCAATTTTGGTTGTGGACTATGTTAACTCAGTTTTCCACGAGGTTCCAAACTCAAAGAAAGGTTAGTTCAGACAGATCTCTTGAATAAGAGGAAAATTGCGTGCTAATGTATTCCAGGAGATGATGAAATCTCTTATCTTATTAATTTGGCACTGTTGAGTTCCCCTTCTGTAGAATGTAATTTCCTTTCTAAAAGATATGCGGCATCTGTTCCTATTCAGAACCAAATGGAGAATTCTTTATCCACATAAGCAAGTTGGGCCTACTTAGAGCTGAAACTGTACTTTCTGCTCAGGATATTCCACTCATGCAGACTAGTTAGTTCATCTGGTGTTTCATAATATTTAAGGAAATTATAGGCACTTACCATATTTCCAAGTTTGTTATAATTTTAAAAAGTCATAATATTGAAGACATATAAAGTGTCCATAAAGATCATGTGCAATTTACTATGTTAAACTATTTTAAATTGCACACGAACTTTATGTCCATCTTATATTTTTTATTTAAGAAGATGGGGAATGGATTTCATTCATTTAGATTGTTAACTCTAGAAAAAGTGTCATGTAACATACATATGACATATGCATGGATATATGCACAAGTATTTTTGTTTGATCTGGATCTCACTCTTTCAGAATTATATGCTAAGAAGAGTATTATACCCTTTGGTATCCTTATGAAGCTAACATGCATCATTATAAAAACAAAGTCCAGTTTTCAAATTTAAAATTTATAATAAACAAGAACTGATTGTTTTTCTATCCTCTCCTGTGGGAATATACTTGCTTAAACATAAAACTTTTACTCTCCTAACTAGGTAAAACTAAACATATTTTCAATTACATACTTGCTTGCTGAAACTGAAATTCCTATTCTCAGTGTGTGTCAAACTGTATCTTTTTCATTTTATTTATCTAACCTTTGATTTTGTGCATTATTCAGAAAACACTCAAGCACTTTGAGTTCACTGTGTTTAGAGGCTCAAGAGTGTTGCATCACAGCAACATGGTTTCTTGCAGGGAAACAATGCTTTTGAGTGTCTATACCCCTTTCCATAAACCATCTGGTTTGCAGATGATAAATACAAACTCTGCATTGTTTTTGCCCCTTCCTCCCTCAAAGATCTGGGAAACAGATTGGCCTTAATAGTCTATCCTGGTGATCCCTAATATGTTAATCTTCATTGTGATGTTGAATTCTTCAACAGCTCAGTTCCGCAGCTGTATACTTTTTAGACTACAAACGCAATACCTAAGATACACAACTTGTAGGACATTTTCCACTTTGCTGCAATATCTTCACTCCTTCCTACAGCCTAGCTCCATCTGACTCTGTCTTTAAAATTCACCTTAAGACCTGCTTCTATGAAGTCTTTCCTAGTTAGTCTAACTTCTGTGTATCTCTCTTTCATTGCCTGGAACATTTGCCTTCACACGAAAACAGCGTGTATATTTGTTTAAGTGTTTCATGTGTGGGCTTGGTTCCCTAATTAGAGTGTAAATTATTTGATAACAGAAATTTTTTGTTTTGCTTTGTTAATAGACCCAATGGATGTCTAAGAGTTAGTTGTTGAATGAATACTTCAGTAATGCCTTTGAAGAACCCTCATTCTAGCAGAGAATGTGAGGGAGACTAGATTAGGAGGGGATAAACTAGGAAAAAAAATTCTTCAATGGAAAACACTGACCTCAATTTCAGGGACAAGGTAGGACTTTACACAGCTTTGTCTGAATTAGAAAACAATGCCGGCTCCAAGCAACTATGTGAGTGAAGAGGACCCTTTTGCAAATAAAAAGACATCCCTTCCTTTGGAAGGTGCAGCCTTAAGCTAGGGCTCATAGCATGACAAGGAGATTGAATGTCATCTCCCACTGGTCCCCTCAGTTAGAGCCTCTGTGAAGTGTACAAACTGTAAACAATTCTAAATAGTGATAGAGATGATGCACGCACATCAAGGAGGCTTAGTGGTTAAGGAAGTAGATACTCAGGAGGCACGAGGACCACTTGAACCCAGGAGTTTAAGGTTACTGTGAGCTCTGACACCACAGTGCTCTACTAAGGGCAACAGAGTGAGACTCCACTAAAATAAAAAAGTAACTAATACTGAGTACTTTGTGTGGCATGAAGCCAGAGACTAAGCACATGAAATTTCATGTGCCATGCCCTGGGAGAGAGATTGAGCGTTCAGGGTTGATGTGAAGAAGATTTATTTAACAATATAATTTTTTAATTGGAATATGAAAATAGTATTTCAGAGAACATATAAACTGGAGAACGGGTAGGTAGTTGAGGAAACAGTAAATGAGTTTTATACCATGTAAAACACAATCAAAGTGAAGAACATGACAATTCTGAAGTTGAGGACACGTTTGTTGTTGACTCAGAGTGCAACTGAGTGCGAGTGTTGAGGTTTGAGGAGAGTCAGATGGTTGAGGGCCATTTAGGAAGACAGTTTTAGTAGCTACATTTATAATAGATTACAGGGTGGTAATAGTACAAAGAAATTTGTGGAGTATCTGTCATATTGAAAGCTGAAAGAAATGGGTAAATAATTAAAGACATAGAGAAATTTCTGGTTGACTCAATGAAAGAGGGGACATAAAATCTGAGCAAGTATGCTCTGAAAATAAAGGAGATGGAATGGATAATGATGATTTAAATTATTATCTTTAATAGATGTTTATCAACCTAATAATAAGCATTATTTTAAGGCTACTATTTATTGAGTGTCTAGTAAGTATGGTCATTCATTAAGCCTACATGTAGTGAATTTATATAAATAAAGCAAGTACATAGTGTTAAGAGGACACTAAAAATAATGTCCTCAGCAAAGGTCTAAAGCATTGTGTTTTATAATAGGATAATTTGATTTCCTCAATTTACATCTACTTATAAGTTTTGTGGCATAACTAACTTTAAAAAATTACCCACATTCTGAAATTCTATTGTCTATGAAATTATGAGAATGTTTCCTAAAGTATAGGATGTTAATTACTGTATGAGATAATTTTGGGTAATATACAGCATTTCATATGTTATATGTTTATAATAGGAGAAATTATATCGCTTATCAAATCTGAGCATGATTTAATGCTAAGTTAGGCTTTAAAAAAGGGAGAGTCAAATTAGATTTTAATTAAAATGCATGTAAATAATGATAAGTGATATACACAGATTAAAAAACATCTATTTTTTGTAAGCTACTTGACTGTCCTATGGGAGACACTACAGTCTATGCACATCATAAATGTTAAGAATTCATCTTAAAAATAAAAAACTCAAAATTTTTGGAAGAATTACAGATGTTTAGAGATGTCTAATTTAAAGAGCAAACTTGTTTCATACTAGAAAGAATTTTAGTATTTAAAATCTTTTTTGTCTAAAATTATTTTAAATCTTAACATCTTTACATACTTACTAAATACTTTATGTGTATACTAAAAATACAGTTTTAATTTAAATCTTTTAGGATAGTGTCTAACCATTCCAATAATAGCTTATCAACTCTGTGCAGTGTTTGCAATGTTTACACAGAGTAGGAAAAAAAATCATAGCTTAATTATATCAAGTTTGCAGTATCTTTTACCATAGACATAGAGATTCCAGAAAAGAATTTGACAACATCCCCTTGGTCACTTTAACCTAATCGTTTGTACCTTCATATAAATCTGAACTTAAAAAAACATATTTGATAACATTCATAAAATATCTATAAAGCATCTCTTTTTTTTTTTTCTTAGTTTGATGAAGCTCAACTTTTGGTCTTTGATTTTTGACATAAACTTTATTATGAAATTAAGCAAGTGAAATATGTTGGACCCCTGGATTTCTTCCAGTGTAAAAGAGATAGCTTTATTACTAAACTCTCTGATCTCCTTCATCCAATTAACGGGACAGTTACCTTTGTTTACAGATCAGAATACTCCTTAAGAATCCAGGAAAATTTTGCAGTGCATTTCACTATTTTGGTGTAGCACTGGTATATTTCTAGAATCCACCAGTTAGGAGATGAGAGAGTAATATCCTTAAAGCTTGAGGTAACCTTGTGACCCACATGACTATAAAATTATTTTGTTGGATTAGAGGAGACTTTTAACCAGAGTCATGAATAAATTGTCCTAGAAAGATGGGTACTACACTATATATCAACAACATAGTCTTTTATTTAAATGATAGAACAAATTTTCTGCAAAGGTAAGTCTTTAAAAACTGACTCTTCACTAACTTGACAAGATAATTTTGCCTCTGTGGCCCCCAACTCCTTTATCCATAAAATACCTGTAAAATTGAAAATAGGAAAATAATTTGATGTACACTGTGGTTACAACTTTGCCTCCATGTGGATACCATGTGAAATCCTTAGCTCAGGTTACCCATCCCCCATCTCTGCCTGTTGAGTCCTGCTTTGCCATACTATAAAGTAGCCAGATACATTCCTTTTATATTAAGCAAGTCCAGAAGTTTCACTTTCATCACATCTCTATTAAAAGGAATGTATCTGGCTACTTTATAACTCATTTTAATAAAAGAATGATGAGTTATCATTAAAATATTTTAAAATCCCTAATTGGCAAAGTAATATTTTTAGTTCTTTTCAGTATAGAATATATTTGAATCTAGATGAATTAACAATGAATTTTGTGTAGTACTTAATAGTTCAAAATGTTTTTATGTAATTTATCTCATTTCAGCTGAATAAGAATTATTAAGCCTAATTTTTAAATTGGAGGAACTGAACCTTAGGAAAATAAATGATTTACTCAAGATCTCCCTGATAGAGATTACAAGAGCTGGGTCATCTGATACCAGAAACGGTTTGGCCTCTTAGAAGTTAAGCCTCTCAAGGATAAGCAAGAACTAATAAAAGAGGAAGAGGGGGAAAGACAATAACCTAAGGGGAAAATGTGCTCTGGAAATTTAATGCTTTGACTATAGCATTATAAATTCTCAGCTAAAGAAGCAAACTTCCCCGTTCTCTTCCTTTCTGTATAGCTGTGCAAATATACATATATACTTGTCTCTATCATTATCAGTAGCTTTGTTGAAGCACTGTGATATCTCTGTGTTTATCTTTCTGTTCTACAAACAAATTTTTGTTTCAAATAAAGTGCCAGGGTTCCTCCAGGCTTACGATGTATTAATATTCAGGACCCTTCTCTAATCTAAGACATAATGAAGGAAAGAAAGCAAGGTAGCCCCACAGAAAAAGCCTCTGAAGTGGGAATCAGAGGGCTGTTTACTGTTGAGGCCTGGGGCATTTTTTTTGTGTATCTTTAAGAGTGCTGAACAATTTTAGTTGCATTTTTTGCTTTATATAGTATTGTATGGAGTGTGTTAAAGTGAGATTCTATATTTTTTCATAAAGGAATTTTTAAACATTTTGATTCTTATTTTTATTCTTGCTTTTTATAACTGGACAATTATAGAAACGCTAGCCAACTGTACTTCAAACATGCTTTCCATCTGGTCATTTTTAAAATGACAACTTTTTGATTTTGGAAGTTTAGATTTACAAAAATTTATGAAGATAGTACAGAACATTCTCCAATACTCCAGACCTAATTTTCTTTAACATCTTACATTCATAACTAATGAACCAATGTAAATACTTTAGTAACTGAAGTCCATACCCAATTCTGATTTTATTCGTTTTGACTTAACGTCCTTTTCTGTCCCAGAATCCCATCCAGAATACCGTACTGAATGTATTTGGCACGTCTCCTTAGGATCCTGGTGGCTGTAGCAGTTTACCGGACTCCCCTTGTTTTTCAGGACCTTAGCAGGTCTGAGGAGCATTGGTCAGGGATTTTGCAGCATGTCCCTTCGTTAGGATGTGTTTATGATTTTTTTCTTTCTCGTGAGTAGACTTGGGTATGGGTGTTTGAGAGGAAGCTTTGAGAGTGAAAGCGCCATTCTCAACTCTCCACATGATTTATAACCACTGACGTTAAACTTGATCGCCTGTCTGAAGTAGGGTTTGTCAGGTGTCTCCACTGTAAATTTATCGTTTTTCTTCTCTTTCCATCCTATACTTTGAGATGAAGTCACAGCGTGCAGTTCTGCACTTAAAGAGTAGTTACTCTTCATCTCCTTGATGCTAGAATATCTACATAAATTATTTGTAATCCTACATAGGAGATCTGTCTGTTCTATTCTGTTTTAATGCATTTATGTAACTATGGGATCATAGATACTTATTTTATACTTTTGTATATAAAAAAGTACCACTTTGCTTATTTTTTTTGGTCAAATTTTCATAGTTTTGGCTATTAGAAGTTCATCTAGATGACTCCTATGTTCCTTTGATATAGCCCCACTATGTAGACTTTATTTATTTATTTAGCCCTTTCTTACTTTCTGGCACTGTAAGATACTCCAGGCTCATCACTCATCATATATATTTCCTGGTCCAGTCCTGGAATCAATCATTTCTGCAGAGAGCCTTGTTCCTTTTATTGACCAATAGTACCAGAAACCATAATCTGGGACCTAAATGTATTTGTTGCTACAAAGGAGTCATTGCTTCTGTACTCTTTTAACTTACAGAATAAGGAATAGGAATATGTATTATGCTAATGGTGTATATATACATGTATCTATAACTATTCCAAGGAATTATATTTTTCTTAATATTTTAGAAGCAGGGGCAGTAAAAAGCCTTGGCTTCTTACAGGATTTCTTCTCAAATGTTTGTATGTGGGATATCCCTTAAAACAGAAGCATATTAAGACACATTAATGAAAAGGATAATGGTAGAGCTGGGTAGAAGCTGGGAATAATACCTGAAGTCCTCGGCTGAATTAGGCCTCAACATATATTTTGTTTTGCTCACACAGTGCTTTTAAAAATGACTTGAATCACATCACTAACATTAAAAAATTGAGAGATATCAAATGAAAAATATGGATTCACATGATTTATGCATCCATCACCTGTGTCACATGGTGGTTCAAACCTTGGTGAGGACTAGGCAGGCTTCAGCTCACCAGCCCATCCGTCAGTACCTGCCCCTGCCCCCACCACCAGCCCATGGACTAGGCAACCTTCAGCTCACTGGCCCACCTATCAGTACCTGCCCCTCCTCCTCCACTGGGGAGCCAGCTGCTCAGGTTCCGGCTCACAGGCACTGCTGCTTTTGCTATAGCAAAGAAGAAAGAAGAAATACACATTTTCTAAGCCCAGGACTAACAGAAAAATAAAATAAATAATTTTCTTCTGCGTAAGTGAAAAAATTCCTATTTTTTTTAATACATAAAGTGTGACTGCATCAAAAGAATACTACTTAAAATTTCGATACAAATTAAACCCAGCCCACTAACTTTGGACTTCTGCCCCAGTCCTTCACTCTCCAACAGTGATCAGAACATAAGTTTTCCTTAATGCCTTTTGTAAAATGACTTCATTAAGCAATATGAGCCAATACGGAATTCGGATTTTGGTGTAGTCTTGATATAAATCTTATTATTACATGGCCTAGATTTCAAAACTTCAGAAGACATCTCTTACGTAAAAACAGGATTTTATTTTCTATGATGATTTTAATGTCCCCCTGAACTACATTGTTTTGTGAAAGAGGCCAATGGTAAATACTTCACTCAGTATCTATAAACCACATGCTAATGCTATATTTAAAATACTATGTTTATGGTTTTGCTTGCAGCAATTAGTCTAGCTAGGTTTACTTGGAAGGAATGTGAATGAAGAAACATTTACTAATTATGGAATATATATTTCTAATACAGTTAAGGTATAGAAAATTTCTAATACAATAAAGATATGAAAAATAGACTTGGCATTTTATCTGACATTTGACTTGTTTTTCCTTTTTTAAAATTTAATTTTATTTAATTATTTATTTTTTTGAGACTGAGTCCCACTATGTTGCCATCAGTAGAGTGCTGTAACATCATAGCTCACAGCAACCTCAAACTCTTGGGCTTAAGTGATTCTCTTGCCTTAGCCTCCCAAGTAGCTGGGACTACAGGCTTCTGACACAATGCCCAGCTATTTTTTTGCTGTAGTTGTCATTGTTGTTTAGCAGGCTGGGGCTGGGTTAGAACTTGCCAGCTCTGGTGTATGTGGCTGGCGCCCTAACTCCTGAGCTATGGGGTTAGACCAGACTTCTGTTTTTCAAAGTGATGAACATTGTGAGAAAACAAAAGATTGGGCCATCAGCAGTTAACATGAGAATCAATTTCAAATTATAGGTAGCTGGAAGTAAAGCAAATTTATAGCTTGCCATATTATACTAACTGAACACAATTAAACATATTAGGTAAGACAATGTAGCTAGCAAGAATATGAAATAAATTACTCCAATTATCTGAATAATAATGAGTTTAGATCAAATTCCAACTATAAAGTATATATTGTATAAAATAACATTAAAAGTATGCAAAAATAAGATTTGGAAATTTGACTATCTCCCTTCCCTATTCTCCATATCATTGTATAATTGTTAACATCATAAAATTTCATAATGATATGTCTGTATTTCTGTATATGTAAATGAACATACAAACACAAGGTTTCACCAGGGTTATGCATGTATGATATTTTTATATACCTACATGTATTTATAAGAAAGAAAAAACCTACAGCTGCCCAATATGAGTGTGTGTATAACCACCTATATAAAAGACTATATCTATATCCTGGATAGATACATATGAAACCGTTTTTTATATATAAATGTATGTACATATATTTATATATACAGATTTTTAACCAAATACATTTTTATGCATAACAATAGTATTTCTAATAGAAGATGCTTATTAGCTCACAGAAAACATCTTGTCTGCAGAACAAAATGATGGGTTTTCATGTATAAATTAATTTACTGTGATCATAAACAGCATAGATTAGCATTTAAAAATAAATCTGAAGAATGCAGTTGAGTTAACAATAAAGTTGCTGAACTTTTATTGCTGAGAAACCAGAACTTGGGTTAGGGCCCTACCTGGGTCCCATACTGCAGATCATTTTATTCTAACACCCACCTGATCACAGCCCACCCAGGGAATGAATGTGATCGATGAACCTTTTCCTCTGTTGAGCTTCTTTACTGATGAAAAAGCGGACAACTGTAGTAATACTATCTGGTTTCAAATCCTGAGCTGGCATAGTACTTGCCAAGTATGGGAATTGCTTTGAGCTACTACCAGTTTCTTCACGAGAAGGATACCATGTTGGAATGCAAAACAGGTCTTTATGATGAGCATACTGAGTATTCAATAAATGTAAGCCTCTGCTATGTATTGCTGCTTCTATTACAACTACTATGAGTATTGCCAATTTAAACAAAGTCCTTTTAAGCTGAATTATGTTTTATTTTGATATCTCTTAAAATAAAAAAACAAGGACCAACATCTGTATGCTGAGTCAATAGCTCTTAAACATTAATCTGGACATTTCTTAGGTGTGCAGATATTGGACATAGTGTTTACAACTGTTTGGAACTGAAACAGTTGGGAGACACTAGCCTACAGATTTTAAATAAAAAATAGCTAAGTGGAGTACTACTTTTTGTTTCCTGGTTCACTATTTGAATCAATATTTATGACACAGAGGAATAGTATTTGTCAGAAATCACTGCAGTACCTCACTGCAAGCTTAGGCAGTATTTTTTTTTTTTTTTTTTTAACCAGGTAAGTAACATGAAGATTTGGGGAATATTAAAAACATTTGTGTTACTACTAAAAAAACACCCAAATGCTTGTGTGGCAATATTTCATCATAAAATATCTCCATTACAAATTATATGTTACTTAAATATCCAGGTAGGAAGAAAGAAGTTGCTAATGGTGGTTAGGTAATAATTCAGTAATAAATGACCATCTGTGGCAGGTTTATTTTTGTTGTTTGGGTGGTTTGAATTAGAGTTTAGGTGGTCTTAAGATAAGCCAGCTCTTCTCTATTATTTTGCCTGTAGCCGTTATTTTCCTGAAATGGAAAATAAGAATAGATAACAAGAAGAAAAATTATGACTTAAGTTGAAGAATTAGTACATTCATTGTATATTTTCCAGATATGATATTGCATGTAAGGGCAAGATGACTTTCCAAAGCTTCTTTTAACTTCTCAGACTGTTCTAATTTTATGTGGTTAACAAGGTATACAGGAGCCAGTGTTATTAGTAATGAGGGGTTCATCTGGATTGGAAGGATTCATTTCATAAACCTCTAAACTGATTAACCACTCCATCTCCCTCTTTTTGGCCAAGCTTAAGGGAAGCTCATGGAAGTGTTTTGCACTGCCCATTATGATATAATTTGTTTTGTGATTCCAGAATTTGCCATGGCTTGCTGTTTGTCTACTCTCAAGTTCCAGAAAAGTGTTTTTATGGCTGATTGGTTTTTTACTCTTATCAGTTCTTTGATTTTTACTCTTGCTTTTTGCAAAACTGTTAACAATGATGGGCTCTAATACAGGTTAGCAAATCGCAAAGAGGTAATGTTTACATTGTTAATTACCTTAGAGGAATTTTTAAGGCTTAGGTTATAATTGCTGTCAACTCTAAAAAGGCTGCCTGGCTAGAGAGAGTATGATTGTGCTATGTGACTGATTTTGAAACAGAATGGAGGGCAAGGGGGATGAATAACTCTCAGAGAGGCATGAAAAAGATGTAAAGTATCTTGATTCCAAAGAACATTGATCAATGTATCATTTTTAGTATTTTTTCTTTTTTATTGGGAAAAGAAAAGCTTTCTGGAGGGTGAAATAATTCTGAATGGCTTTGTCCTCTGTAGATAGTAAAATCTGTGAGGGGGGGTAGTGATTTTATGTACATTTCTCCAGAGCTTCACTCAGAAATGAACACCTAAAGGAAAACCAGAAGACACAGTCATTCCATTTTTTAAGGGCAAAGTGCTCCAAAATATCTTTTTCTTGTATGCGACATATCTTATTTAACTCTTCTCATTCTGTCACCAACACTTAATCAGTGACGTGGTCTTTCTACGTCATTAGGATGGATCCTCCTCAATCATCAAAGGCTCAGAGTAGGGACCATCTAACTGGCTTGCTCCATGAAGTTTCCTCTGCTCTGATTGTCTTAGTTCATTTTCCAATCTCAGGAGATTCAATCTTCCTTCTTTCTTTTTGGAGCTCAAGGAAGCAAAAGACTTCAGCGCCATCCCACTATTATCAACCATGTTCAGTACAGCTCTGTGAGTTGGTGTTTAGGATTTCTGTGATTGGAGGTAGCCAACACTTCTGGATTTTCTTCCACTTGTTCACTAGATAAGATATTCAATATCAGACAAACCAATCTCTACACTGCTGCCTAAGTACATCCTATATTCATACCTTTTATCTCTAAGTAATTACTTACATTTACTCTATTATTATTTCCAAAACACCTAGCCAAGGAATCTCAGGCAGTGAATAATCAATTAATATTGTTTCATTGATTTTGACAATTAATTAGATCGGTAGTTAGGAATTATATGAAATATATCTCTTATTCCTATACATTGTGATTTGGCTGTTTAAATTTCACTCATATTTTTTTTCAATTCTATTATTCTTTTTCAAAAATATTAGTGGTACTTGGTTGAAATAAAAGTAGAATCATATTATTAGAAAGTTAAGATAGTTTTCACTTAATACTTGACACCAGAGTTAATGAAGTTATTTATACAACTCCCATAAGTGCCCACAATTTATTTTCTCTAATTAAGAAAAGTTTAAAAAAATATAGAATCGGGTTAAAAACCTTTCCAAAAACAAGTTTCTTTTTTTCCTCTGATTTTCTGAAGTTTCCTGTAACAAAATGATACTGTTATTCTAGAATATTGATGTGGTAGGAGACTTCTAGTTATGTCTCTGAAAACTAGACTATGATTACATATCATAAAAATAGATACAAAACGTGGCTTTTCTGGCCGTCGGAGGTCAGAGAACTTTGCCATGAGCATTTTAACCACATGTTTATATATCTAAATGACATATTTTTCAAATAACAGACATTTTAATATAAAACAATTAAAATATGAACCTCAATGGATGAATTAATAGATAACCTTATAATAAAAAATCTATTATCCTCTGAATTAACCCCAAATTTTAGAATTCATATTGTTTTATCAATTATGTTATATAGACTTGTTTTTTGAAATCTTCATAGCATTATATAAAATATATAATTACTAATTTATATGTAAAATTTCTCCCTTTCAATCTAAACTTCCTCTACCAAGTATAAGATGTGAATTTGACTAAAAGTTATACACACACACACACACACACATATTTATAAATGTATGTGAATGATAACATTCTCTTGGAGGGACTCTAAAACTGATTGAATCATACTTGAGTGTTTATTCTTGATGAAAATTTGGTTTTTTAATACATATTTTATTAGAGTTGCTAGATTTTCACCTTTTTGGACAAAGAGGGTACCATCAGTGTGTTTTCCTGAGGCCCAATTACACAAAAAAACCATCATATATTTTCCCTCCTCTAGGTCCAAAAAAACTGACTGTCTTGTTAATTGAGCTTCAGGCTTGGTTGATGTTTTTGCTCAGCAGAAATCCCTCATGTTCAAGGGCAGCTCAAAGCCAATCTTTACCCTAAGTATTTTGCCTAAGTATCCTACAACTGTCTATTTTGGTGTCTTAAGATAATCCAATTTATTTTAAAAAGTTAATTTTTAGCTGGGCATGGTTACTCAAACCTGTAATCCTAGCAATCTGGTTGGCAGAGGTAGGTGGATTGCTTGAGCTCAGGAGTTCAAGACCAGCCTGAGTATGAGCAAGACATGATCTCTCCTAAAAACAGAAAAAAAAAAAAAAAAAAAAAAGCCTAGCTGGGCATAGTGGTGCACACCTGTAGTCCCCGCTACTTGTAAGGCTGAGGCAAGAGGATTACTCAAGCCCAGGAGTTTGAGGTTACTATGAGCTGTGATGCCATGGCATTCTACCCATGGTGAAAGAGTAAGACTCTGTATCAAAAGAAAAAATACATTTTTTTCTGTTGATAACTCTAAATAAAAGTTAGATTTTCTCAGTGAATTACCATTATTTTAATGAAATTTTTAAATGGCTTTAACAGTTTAAGGGCAAAAAGGAATACTTTTTGATGCTTTGTATTTTATTTGCTAAGAAATTATAAAGGCAACGTAATTCATTGTTCCATTATATGCATATTACAATTCACTTAGCTGTCAAAGTCATTTTCTGTAATCCAAAGAAGAACTTGAAATCACTGTTTATGATGATAGTACTAAAAGATGACATTTCTTCTAATAAAAATTGTCATTTGAAAACACTATGTCATTTCTCTCAGGTCTCTGCTCAAATTCTACTTAATCTGTGAGCCCATCCCTGAGTATTCAAAATTCAGCCCAGTCTCCTCTCTCCACTCAATTTGCCTCTCTCCTGGTGCTCTGTCTTTACCTGGCTGCAGTTCTTAATGTAGCACCTGTCACTGTTGGACGTACTTTATGGTTATGTCTTCCTTTGCTTGTTTTCTGTTTCTCTCCTCTAGTGTATAAGCTCCTTAAGGTCTAGACCAGGTGTCCTCAAACTTTTTAAACGGGGGGCAAATTCACTGTCCCTCAGACCGTTGGAGGGCCAGACTATAGTTTAAAAAACAACAACAACAACAACAACAACTATGAACAAATTCCTATGCACACTGCACGTATCTTATTTTGAACTAAAAAACAAAACGGGAACAAATACAATTCACACTGCCGCATGTGGCCTGTGGGCCGTAGTTTGAGGACCCCTAGTCTAGACTTTTTCTGTCTGTCCACACTCGCATTTCTAACATGGGTACGGTGCTTAACATGTAGAAGGTACTCAACATGTGTGTTGAATGAAAGGAAAGAGATATTTTGAACTTTTAAAATGTGACTTGGGCTTCATAAACTTAATTCATTTTTCACAGTCACTTGTATAAAAGTAAGTTTATAGACTGGTTTATCCTGTGACTATTTCTCTGACTATACAATGAAATAGAAACTTCTCTCCAGATGAGATACTAGATACATCTGAAATTTTTTTTCAGAAGAAAGGTGGCTATTTAAATGCGGTAGTAATCCTCTGATCTTATTTCCTGGCCACAGTGGACACCTACCGTGTCCTAGAGCCCCTGCTAGATGTTGGGTACACAGTTATGAACAACGCGATGATACCTGCCTCAGTAGACAGTGTAATTTAGGTGCTAAAGCAAAAAATCAGGGGTCAATATGTTCAGCATTTTTAGAAGTAAGCACCCTTTTGAAATTGAGTACATGTTCGTTGCTCATGAAATCATTGTTAAATAAATGAGTAAATGGATTTTTAAGGAGGTTCTACATCAAAATGTAATCTCTTTTCACTTATTTTTCTAGGTCTGGATTATAGATTCTCAATGACTAAAGAATTTGGAGTTCACTTTCCAAAAGGCACACAAATAGATTCTAACCTAAGAACATCCATCTTTCCCATGAATTACCAAAGGAAAAAAGATTCTTATGTGAATTCAGATAAGACTTCCTTGCACAGATAAAAGTATTCAGAAATGTGTTGGTCCATTGCTCTATCAACCAGTATCCAGGGAAGGGCCTGGCACAGAGAAGATAAAAAATGCATTTTTTGTTCACTTCAACTGAAGGAAAATAAGAAGGAAAAAGATGGCAGTTCTATCACCAAAATGATTTCCAGAATATGATGATACAAACATCTTCCTTTAGTTAACCATTAATTTCTCTAATCTTTCTTTGCTTCAAGGTCCCTTATACTGACAAAACTCTTAACTATTGCAGGCAGAACCATTAGAAGAGTGTGATCTAAAAGCGCTAAAGTATAAGCCGTATGAGGCTATAAACTTTATATTACCATAAACTTCTCAGCACACTATGGTTAATGTTGCTGCATATGTGTGTGTTTATTGGATAAATGGCTAAATTATAATCTAACCTCTTCCCCTAAATCTTAGTATGAATGAAGTTTGAATGAATGTATGGTACAAATTGCTCTTGGATTCCTAATTTGAAAATAATTTTCCAGATTGTATGCTATAATTTGCCATTTTGAAATTAAATAGGTCATTTAGGAAAGTAAATGTCGCCTAGCACCTAGTAACTTAGTAGTTTTTGTGTGTAAAAGACAGAAGTTTTAAAAGACCAAAAAATAAAATCTGACATGAAACTGTTATTTTATCCACACTGTTTTTTTCTTCATTTTGGAGTAATCTGAGGCATCTCCCAGAATCACATCTCAAAATAAAAGTTGAAATGCCTTGATTGAAAAAGCCATTCTTGAAACATTTTACATATTTCATATTCCAAAACATGGATTTTCAGATTGCTGAAGCAAATCATTCCTGGGCTGGGCCCCTTTTGGTAAAATGTAAGGGATTTTCCCTGCCAGTTATAAAAACATATAAAAACAGGCTAAGGACGCAGCTGACAGCCATTCAGCTTTAGTAACCCCAACCATCTGTTTTCTATAAGGTGAGTGTTTTTTCTAGTTAAATTCCCTGTGTGAAGAGTTTTTCTTGAGATTTCTTTTTTTGGTTTGTGAATTCTACCCAGTGGTAAAACTCACCAGGGGACCATAAAGGAACAAATAGATTCTGGGAGAGCTTTGCCACTTCTTACATACACACCAGAATCTCACTGTACGGATTTAAATTGGTCCTAATCCCAGGGAGATCATTCCTAAAATACCAAAGGTCCTAATTGATTACAGCAGTGTTTAAAGTGATTAAAGAGTGTTCGAGTGTTCACAGCTTGAAATGGATGATCACTGAGAGAGATTTAGGATGTGGCAGTTTGCAGAGTAATCTTTCCTATGGAAGCCAGCGACTTTTAGCTTTCATCTGCATTGTTATAAAGAAGAAATAGAAAATACGTTCTTCTCTAACAATTGGATGTAAGGAAGAAAAAGTCCCCAAGGAGAATGATCATACCAAGGAGTGGCAGTTTCTTGTATTTAAAAAAAAGTAGGGCGTTCCCAACTTTGCTCATTGTGGGGAAGACATGGATTTCCAGTCAGAACAAAATCAGAATCACCAGAGATAGAGTCTAGGAATCAGTATTTTAAAAAATTGTCCGATTAATTCTGATGCAAAGTCAAGTTTGAGAAGCACCAACTTAAAAGAAAATCAAGACAGAAATTGAAAAAAATATCTTTTAAAACCCCTCAACATGAGAGATACACAGCTTTTAAAAATCCCCAAACACAACTTTTATGGAATTGAGTTTGTGTAAAATTTTTGAATGAAGGAAGATCTGAAAGATCACAAATATAAGGTCATAAAAGTAACCTGAAGATTTAAACATCTCCAGAAGGTAGAACTGGGGTTTGTCTTACAATATTGTTAACAAAATATCACCTTCTTTTTAAAAGCATACCTGGCAAGGTATATGATGTGTTGGCGGAAGTCATAAAACATTATCTGATGGCTTAGAATCCCTCTTGTGAAGGTGCTATATAATTAGTTTTAGAAACTTTGCAACTGTGGTTATACTGAACACAGGTGTATTGCTGTGGGCAGGTAGCTCAAGTATTATGGCCTTGACGGGCCCAACTAATTGTTACAATGGCTTTATGTGGTTACTATCCTAACTCAGAAAAATTTCTCTTGCCCTGCGGAAATCACTTTTCCCCTATTCCCAGCTCTTATTACTGCTGTTCTTGAAATCTGAATGCACTTCTGTTTCGTGTTATTATTTCTTTGAACAGAATTGATTTCAGTGTATTTGGTAGGGTAAGTAAAACTCCTCCCCCGTGATCACAGCCCTCTATGAAGGGATTTCTGCTGACAAAATGTAATGCATGCATTCTCTTTCCTCCCTCTCCCTAGTCCAGATTCTGATAGGCCCCTTAACAGCGGGCAGAGGTGAGCATGACCCAAATTTCACATACTTGTAAATGGTGCTGAAGGAGGCAAGAGAAATTTGGAATGTCTGTGCTAGATAATAATGGTCTGTAATTGAGTAGCATACTGATTTTTCAAAGCACTCTCACCTTGTTGGACTCTCAGAACAACTTTGGGAGGAGATTATGTTATGTTTTAGATGAGAAGAATTAAGGATCAAAAAAATGATTTTCTAAAGCCAATGTAGTCCTAGTATAAAAAAGTGAAAAGTTTAAAAAAGCCTGTGTTTCCTCACTCTTCCATTTCTAATCTCTCTGCATTGCTTTGCCTCTTCGGGGTTTCCAATGATAGGGTAAGAATGAAAATATATCTGAAAGATTTATTGCAGTTGCAGATTTGCTTTCTCTTCTTCCAGTCTTCATTCTTTCAATTTGGGTTGACAAGCTTCTGCTCACCCTAAAGATGCTGCCAAAGAAAGAGGAGGACTGCACTGCATCAGAAATCTGTGCTCCAGATAACTGCTGTCCTTCCCATCCCATCTCTGTTCCCACCGTTCAGTTTCTCTTTCTTCTTTCTTTCTCTTTTCTTTCTCTATGTTCCTTCTAACCATGATTAATTACATATGGCTAAATAATGCCCACTATTTACTTTCTCTTTCCTCTTCTTTCTCTTTTCTTTCCCTATGTTCCTTCTAGCTGCAGTGGATTACATATGGGTAGATAATTCTTTCAATCCTCAGCTGATAAATCCCTTTCACCAGAAAGGCTAGCCTAATCCTTCTACAAAATGCCTTCAACAGTGCTTGTGTATATTTCCTTAGCATCCTTATTTCTGTCAAAATACCTGTCATTATATACTTGAATTGCTTAATTATATCTGTCTTCCTTATTAGGCTACAGCTACCTGGAATTAGCTATAGGGTATCGGGGGTCCTCAAGCTTTTTAAACAGGGGGCCAGTTCACTGTTCCTTAGACTGTTGGAGGGCAAGACTATAGTTTAGGAAAAAAAAAACAAACTATGAACAAATTCCTATGCACACTGCACATATCTTATTTTGAAGTAAAAAAACAAAACAGGAACAAATACAATCACACCACTGCATGTGGCCCATAGGCTGTAGTTTGAGGACCCCTGGATTGTTTAGTTCTAGTACCTAAAGAAGAAATGGCATACAGTAGGTGCTTAGTATTTATTGGATGAGTGAAGACCATCTGTTTTCTTTGCTCATGGCCTTAGCATTCCATGGAGTATTTTTCTGGATATTTGTTTGAAGAGCTCAGTCTGTTCCCTTACCTTGCCAAGACCATTTGAAGGCCCCTGCAAGGTACACTGGATTGTATATATTATATTTCATTTATTAAATGAGACCATTTTTGTTACTGCTGTTATTAGTCTCTTGGTTTGGAATGCATTATAATGCTACTTCTGTAAGGGAAATTAGATTTGACTTACATTATTTTGCTTGCATGCGTTACTAAGAAACATAATTTATTCCACCTGAGTTTTAGTAGCCAAAGAGCTGATTTCCTTTTTCTTGTTAAGAATTCTGTAGAATGTTCTATTAGATGTGCTCTGAGTGCCATATCACCTTTCTGGAAATCCACTCTTGTTTAGCAAAAATGACAGAAATAAAAATTGTTACTTTTTTTTAAATTTTAAAGAAGAGGAATACTTTCTTTCTCTTGATAATAAAACATAAGACATTAATACTATTTTTAGATAAAAATAATTTGGTGTTAAAAATAATAACTGAAGGAAAATTTTCTACAAACTCTTCCCATTGTACAAAATATTACCATTGTAATGAGTCCACATATGATAATTTTTAGATAATATACATTTTACTACCTTATTGTTATGTTGGCTTTTTTCCTTTACTAATATTTCTAATGATATAACTCTTAAGATGGGCACATTGAATGATTAATCAAAATTAATCTCCAATGAATTTGAATATAACATGGTGCCTATATGAAAAACAAGGAAATTTTTGACATATTTAGAAATGTGAATACTGGAGTTTGTAATTCATCATATATAGGTTGACATAAAGTAGCATAAAGTCATGGCTAGGGTAGGGAGAGTGTTAACACTATAAATTTATTACTCCTGCAAGTTTTGACTAAACTCTTCACCCCTTCAATGTCTTGCTGAGGAATCCAAAGTCTGGAACCCATGAGAAATAAATAACTTTCTCTTAATTTTATAAGATGAGGAAGAATAATGTTGAATACATCAATGTGGAGGCTAGAGGTACCAATCCCCTTCATAGTAAAAAAATCTGTGCGTAATCTTTGGTTTCCTCCCAGGCTTAACTACTAATAGCCTACTGTTGATCAGAAGCCTTACTGCTAACAGAATCAGTATATGTTTTATGTGTTATATACTGAATTTTTACAATAAAGTAAGCTAAACAAAAGAAAATGTTATTAAGAGAATCATCAGGATGAGAAAATGTATTTACTATTTGTTATGTAAAAATATATTTAGTATTTATTGAGCTCATCATACAGGTCTTCATCCTCATTGCCTTCATGTTGAGTAGCTGAGGAGGAGGAAGAGTGGGAATTGGTTTTGCTATCTCAGGGGTAGCAGAGGCAGAAGAAAATCTGCTTGAAAGTAGACCCAGCCAATTCAAGTGGTCGACTGCGTATGGATACTGCTACAAGTGCAATGTGGTGGGGATAAGAAGAAGGATTTTGGTCTATACTTTAGAATTCCTAACTCCCAGAAGACACACTAGTAAATGTAGATGGGCTTAAAATAATACCTATAAATATACATACTATTCTTTTTATCAATGCAGACGCTGCAGATGGCCTTATTCCCCTATAGATGGACCTCTAAATATCAGAAAGGTTTCTTTTGGTGGAGATATGTCCTGAATCTCTTCATTTTTATACTTGAGATTTAGCCAGTAAAATTCTACTAAATAACTTATGGTCATTACTATTCCATTACAATATCCAGATTCACTCAATTTTCTTCTGTTAAGTCAGTATGTAAATAGATGAGGTTTAGATTTTTTATTGAATCATATGTACTCTTTTATTACTTTAAAATAAAATATGCAATAACATTTATTCTATTATTTGCTTTTGGTTTTAATTCTTATTTCCAGTCAAATTGATTGGGAATAACCTGGCAGTTACTAAAAAGGAAAAAGTTTAAGTTGTATATTGGTCTTTGGAGGAAGATTCTATTTCCAAATCCTTTAGCAAAAAAACAAATCAAAACACACTTAAAAACTTTTGTATAAACTAGTTCAGACTTCATAAAAAATGAAAGAAAATGCATTTACATCATATGACTATGATGTAATTTTAAAAGGAAGCAGTTGATCATTTTATTTAAGTTGTACTTTATAATGGTGAATTTTATTAAATTTTTCCCCAATGGCATTTTCAGCATCACCTGTTTGGTTTAACTGAAATAGAGAGCATAGCGTATGCTGTTTGCTATGAAGGGACTCATGTTTATACAATGTAAACTGGGGAAAATTCTGGGGAAAAATTTCATTTCCTGTGCCCTATAAACTAATCTAAAAAAGAACTAAATAATAGTTGGTATGCAATCATTTACTACCCATACTCATTAAAATACCTGAAGCTTTATTCATGTCATGGAGATAGTTTTTCCCCATCAATATCCTGTAAAGCCTCAGGAAATCTAGGGGAAATTTCACCGGATATTAGGATGGTAACATTTGGTGGCTACGTAGGCAAAGCACCAGGAAATGAAATATTGACCATTTAGAGGTGAGAGCTGAATAGAAATAAAGAATGGAATTCCCATTCTTTTATGTTTCAGTTTCTTCCCTTGATAACAAAGTCTTTTTTAAAATACCCATCTTTATTTCTCTCTTTTCTTATCTCTTTGGTAAACCATGTTTTACCTTTTCTTTTCTATTTTTGTCTTTCCAATGAACCCAGCATCCTCTTATCCTCTTAATCTTTCATACGGGCTCTATTAGTCAGTCTGTCACTCTCACTTACTCAAAATCCACATTTACAGTGTGACTTAAAAATTGTATATATGCAAACTTGTCTTCTCCTTATTCTCTTTCTCATGTAGAAGTCTGGTTGTCTAACACAGAGTGTAATAGTCCACTTACTAGCTTTGTGTTCCTGGTTGACTCCGAGCTTCCACTGGGATGGTCTTTAGGATTAAGAAACAAAAATATACCTGTGTGCAGTAACTCATGCCTGTAATCTTAGCATTTTGGACTGCCAGGGAAGGAGGATTGCTTGAGGCCAAGAGTTCAAGGTCAGCCCGAGCAATATAGAGAGACTCTGTCTCTACAAAAAATAAAAAAAAAAATTAGTTGGGCATGGTGGGGGCTGCCTATAGGCTCAGCTACTCAGGAGGCTGAGGCAGGAGGATCACTTGGAAAGTTTGAGGTTGTAGTGAGCTATGATGATGCCACTGCAGACGAGCTTAGGCAACAGAAGAGACACTTTTCAAAAATATATATAAATAGTTTTTTTTGTTTGTTTGTTTTTTAAATCAGTCTCACTTTCTTGACCCCGATGTATAGTGCCATGGGATCATACTCACAGTAACCTCAAACTCTTGCCTTAGCTTCCCAAGTAGCTGGACCTACAGGCACCTGCTAAAACACTTGGCTATATTTTAAAGATGGGGGTTTTACTCTTGCTCAGGCTGGTCTTAAACTTGTGAGCTCAAGTGATCCACCTGCCTCAGCCTCCCAGAGTGCTAGGATTGTAGGCATGAGCGACTGCACCTGGCCTAGAAAGAGAATTTTTAAAGGCGCTTAGTATATCTCTTAGAACACAATAATACCAGCTATTAATATTTCTACTAGGTCATTATTCCCATGATGTCTTACTGTTTATCACAATATACCTTAAATAGAGTTTTTCTGAATTTATTTTATTTTTAAAACCTGTATTTCATTCAATGTCTAGACCATACACCTGTCTTGTAAGTATTCATATTAGTTTTCTAGGGATCTTCTGTAAAAAAGTGCCACAAACTGGGGTGGCTTGAAACAACATAAATGTACATGTGGGCCTCAGTATCTCTCCTTTCCTTATAAGGACACTATTTACCAGTCGCATTGAATTAAGGGCCCACCAAATTCCAGTATAACCTCATTTTAACTAATTATATCTTCAATGACCTTTTTCCCAGTAAAGTCACACTCTACAGTAATGAAGATTAGGGCTTCCACGTATCTTTTGGGGGACACAGTTCAGCTTATAACTATTAATAGATATTTCTTCCTCTATTAATGTCTGAAACTGAAAAGTTATTATTTTATTTTTTCTGATTTCTTATCCCATTCATACTTAACCAAATCTTGCACATATTTAATTTGGTATCTCGTGGATTTACCATTTTCTTTTCATTCTTAGAATTTTTCTTTTTCCAAATTCTAGTATAACATTTAAACTACTTGTTTACTTCCAATTCACCTTTAATGTTGTTGTAGATTAATTTTCCTGAAATCCACCTATCCATTCTCCTATTTATTGACTTCATTTATTCAACAAGCTTTTATCAGATGTCATTCAAGTATCAGGCATTATTAAACACTCATGATGTAGAAAGAAATTAAATAATTTTTTACCTTCCAGAAGTGTGTGGCCCAGTAGAGCTTATATGTAAACTAACAAATAAGTAAAATAGAATGCTGCAGGTATTTGTTAGGTGTACAGGTAGGGAAAGATCAAGGCATAGAAAAGAGAATGACCAAATTCTATGCAGGCAAGCTATAAAAACCTTCCTAGAGGAAGACATACCATTTTTAGCAAGGATTCACATCACATCTATTTTCTATAGATTAAATCATTCTTTCCTGATTCTACATATATGACCTGTTTTCCTTCTCTTCATGCCTCTTTTAGGTGGTTCCCTGCTTCTTCCCCAAGCAGAATTTTTCTCATCTCCACCACCACAATTTCCTCATATTTTTCAAGGCCTTCTTAAGAACCCACTTCCATTTACCCATCCTCAGCTAAATTCAGCTTATAGTGATTCCATCTTTTCAGATTTTTTATATATATCATTCCTCAAACCTCATATCTTATATAAATAATTAATACTTTGTCTTGACTGTGCTCATTGGAGAAATGATTGGATAGAAGAAATGTTCCATTTAGGAAGTTCTTGATAAATATTCATTGAAAATGTAATTTTATAAATTTCTCTCTAAGCTCTTCTGGACCAGTTGTATGTCTTTAACTTTTATATCTTTCTGTCGTGGGATAGAGTTAAGCTACACAGTAAGTAGACTCTTGATAAATACTTAAGTAATTCATGAAAAAGGGAACAAAGGATATTTAAAGTATAAAATAAAAGTGAATTTATAGTACAGTTATTTGATATTTTACCACACGGTGTTTTCTAAATTACAAACTAGCATCTATGGAAGAAACTCAGGTTCTTTCAAACTAGAAATTATGCAAATACTTTTTGATTTCCTAAAATGTCAAGGCAGTATAATGCAGAATTATGTGTCTAAATTTGAAAAATGACTGTGGAATTGAACTTAAAATATGCATTTGTAGTTTGTCCCAGCACTGCCAGAGTTAGTCATTGGCAACACATGATTCTTCCCCTTGTTGCTGGGCACTGCTACCCTGGCTTCTGGGGGCCAGTTCTCCTGACTAGTGAGCCACTGCCCTACTCCAAGGCACCTACCCATGGACCCAGCAGTTGGTTTAGAAACAAGAGTGCTGTTGTTTCACCCTCAGGCAAAGGAATAGATGGTAAAGTAATTATAACAGGAGTAATGGGTGAGAGGTAGTACCCAGGCTCGTTCAGATCCATCCTGACCAGTTGGCAAAGGCAAAGAATCTGTTGCCAGTTACCAGCAATGAGCCAACAGTAACAGTATTACACAGCTTGGAAGTGAATTTCTGGAAGAAATAGCTCTGGATTTTAATTTAATTTTCTCATTTACAAAAAGAAAGCAACTACCTAACAAATAAAATTTTAAGAAAAAGAAATAGAGAAATTAAGAAACTCTTTTGACTCTCTGCCCTGCTCTAAGCCTACATGAGCTGCCTCTCCTAAGTATTTCCACAACATGGGTTTGCTTCTCATTTTATATTTAAATAATTTTGATAATCCAAATGCTTCCTTTTGTAGAATAACTCAATAAAATAGATATTATTTGATGGATTAATCAATGCCTTTCTTCCTTTTGGCAGATTGATTAATTTACTGGGATTATGTTTTAATTGTACTTTAAGAGAAGCTTATTTGTGATATCAGTGACTATTTATTTCCCCCAAAGTAGAATCTTGTATTTTATCTTTTTCTATACATTAATAAATAAAGAGAGGAACACTTACTAATTTAGTAATAATGCATGAACTAGCAAGTAACCTAGTTAATTTGTTTTTTTATTCAAGCTAAATGTTATGTTTCTTAGCTTAGCAAATGTTTATGTTCCGTTCTCTTCTGATCTCAACATCTAACTACTGTGTTAGTACAAAATAAGTGTTCTACGGCTACCTGGGATTAAATAATTTATTAAAAGTTTTCTCAAACTCTAAATATTATCACAGATACATAAAAAATGAGAATGTACTTTTCTTTATTTTCTTGATAGTCACCAAGTTTTAAGAAATTGAAATATGAATAAACATAATAATTAAATTCTGATTGTAAACAAAACTAAAAAGAATGACATTAAATAATTATTAGTAATTTAAAGCTTTTAAAATTCTAACCAAGTTTGCCCATGTTCACAAATCTTTTAAGTTGGTCTTTATTTATTTATGTATTAAGGGAAATAGAACTTCTTAGTGGCACATGGATTTACCAGTCAAAATCATGGATTTCATTCTTTGTGTTTTTCTATCTAACCATAGGATAAGGAAATGACTCCAGTTTAATTCTGTTGTTTACTAAAGAAATTAGTAAATTTTGGCCTGGTGTACTAACTCTGGTCTGTAATCCCAAAACGTTAGGAGGCTGAGGTGGGTGCCTCCTTGAGGCAAGGAGTTCCAGATCAGCCTGGGCAGGGTGGTGCACACTTGCAGTCTCAGTTACTTGGAAGGCTAAGATAGGAGGATCATGTGAGCTCAGGAATTTGAGGCTATCGTGAGTTGTGAGTGTGCCACAGTACTCCATCCTGGGCAACAGAGTGAGACCTTGCCTCATTAAAAAAAAAAAAAAAAAAAAAGAGAGAGAGAGAAAATTCATATTTTTTTCTTAATTTGGTACAGTTATATGGCAAAAATGATTGTCTTGATTGCTTCTCTATTGGGCTTCCTTCCCCTACTCTTCTTTTGTTTTTCTCCTCCTCCCTTTGCTTTTCTTGTCTTTAGTCTCTAGGCTTAAGGGCACAGAAATTTCTCAATGAATAGCTTCTCTGTGCATCTAGACAGTTATTAATATAACTTTAGTAAAGGCACTCGCTTCTCCTTCTCCTGTCACACATTTCTATGGTATTTCTCTTGTTTCAAGATTCAGTGCGTACTGAGTCTTGACTTTAATTAAATCTAAAATGAATAAGTTGGCTTATTTATAATCATGAATATGTAGTTTATCAGGGATAAACTCAGTATGAAGATTAAGAGATGGATTTAGGGTCTGAAATAATGATTGCAGTCTTATTGAGAGAGTCCATTATCCCCACTGGACGTGACTTGGAAGGGAATAACAGAAAGAAAGCTAAAATCTATTTTTATTTCTGTTCTTCAGTAAAATTATTAATTTATAATAGTTTTAAAAGGCTGCAAATTAAACCTATAGAAACTAGAAAAAAACCTGTGAGTTCAGGTTGCCAAGTACATCCAAGTGGATAAAATCAGAAATCATACCTTTGGAAGGAAAGAACTAGCTCGCCACCCCCACCTTCTGTCTTTACCAAGCCCCTAGCTTCTAGAAATGAGCTCCAGAGAGAATAGTACAGAGATTCAACCTTTTAAATTCCTTTTAGAAACTTTCTTCAAAATATTTTAGAATCCTTGGTGGTGGAATGAATGAGCTCAAAGAGCCATTGAGAACTGTGGAATGTTTAGTTGATTGTAAAAGAAATTTCAACTTGGTCAAGGCAGAGGCAATGAATAAAGAATAATTGAATAAAGAGCAAACTGGAAGGAATAAAGTGACTACTATGTCTGGATTTCTTGAGGGCCTAAATAATCTTCTGCAGTAAGGAAGTAATAAAAGAAGGCAAAATGCAGCTGCAAAGAAATAGTAAAATGCAGAGTTGAATTGATTCTAAAAATGTCTTACATAGAATTTTTAATTTTATACCCTTCTGAGTGTCCCATATTGAATATGCTCTTAAAATATATTAACCCTTTCAGTTCTAAAAATGAGGAAAAATATATGTTCTTCTTAGGTTACCACATCTGGTATAAATGACAATATGTAACATTCCAAGAATCCCAGGTATTTTAAATCACTATAGGTATTTTAAATTCCACATTTGAATAATCAGCTAAATGAGGTATCTCTAAAAATAATGTATTGAAGAAAATTATTTTGTATTTGATGTAGTCTATCTTTTCCTTGGATTGGATTTAGTCTATCTCTTCTCTTACAATTGGATTTAGATATAAAAGTCCCTTTTTATATACTGGAGTGTTATAAAATGATTCCACCATCTAAAGCAGTGGTTCTCAACCTTCCTAATGCCATGACCCTTTAATACAGTTCCTCATGTTGTGGTGACCCCCAACCATAAAATTATTTTTGTTATGTAGCAATGAAAATAATTTTTTTTTTCTGTTTTTGGCCAGGGCTGGGTTTGAACCCACCACCTCTGGCATATGGGGCCAGCACCCTACTCCTTTGACCCATAGGTGCCCCCCAACAATGAAAATAATTTTATAGTTGGGGGTCACCACAACATAAGGAACTGTATTAAAGGGTCACAGCATTAGGAAGGTTGAGAACCACTGATCTAAAGCTTCTTAACCAAAAAACTAGTATTCAATAAATATTTATTAAGCATTTACTATGATTCTGACACAATTCTAGGATATTAGGATAAGAGAAGAGAGTAGAATAAATCATGTATGTCCCGAGAGCTAAGTATGTCCTGAGGGATATAATTCTATCATGGAAAGATAAACAACAGACACAGCAAAACAAATACTATAGTAGTTTTAAAAGCGATAATTACTATATTAAAAGAAAAAATAAAAATTAAAGTAATAGAGAAAAAAGATAGTAAAAATTGGGGAATTGAGTGTCATGGGTGAGTATGTGTGGTCATTTGTAAGTTTGTATAAGGCGGTAAAAGTAGGCTTCGAGGCACGGATGACATAGGAGCTAAGACTTAAGAAGATAAAAGAAATCTGGAATGTGGGATACTATACATTGCTGACAGTTTGTCACTTATTTTATCTCCAGAAGAAATAGTTCAGAAGATTTTTTATTCTCCTCTTTATCTCAAGCAGTATTATACTAGGAGAAATCACGCACATAGACTACAAGAACAATTCAAAAATGTCCATGCATTTAGCTAGGTAGACACATTTGGCATAACACTTCTATCTAACTTAACTACTAAGGATTAATATTTAAGAGTAGAGCTAGGGTTTGGTATGGAAATAAATCCTGAAATTTTGAATGTGTTGATTATAAGGGAAGGTCAATTCTATTTGTGGTGTTTTTATAATTATTTAGTATTTTGAGCCAGGTGTTGGGGGGGTGGGGGGAGAATCTATGTCAATGAATTAGCAGACTGCAAGTTGTTTCCTCCAGACAGAAGTGTAGATGAGCATTGCACATGTAATGTGTATAGCTTTAGTTTCACTTTTTGGCCTCAAACTTTAGATTTCTTAATGATACATGGAAAAAAACTTAAGCAGCACCTAAAATAATAGCTTTCCTTCTAATTTTTCCCATTTTAAGAAAAGTAAAAACAGCACTCTTACTAAAACGAAGAGCCTTTGCATATGAGATTGAAAAATGTTTAATGGTTCCATTTCAGAAACTATCCACTTTCAAAGACAGTTCATCGAAACCTAGTTTTTCTTTAAAATTTGTATGCTGCATTGAACTATTGCATATGAGTTGTCTCCTTTTTACTTTCTCAGATTTCAAGAAAATTATTCAAAATTAATTGTTATATTGCTTTGGAATATACAACATGATTATTCATAGTGGAATAGAAGGAAATTTAACTCAGCTCAAAAAATCCTTGAGTGCCTACTCTTGTTCAGCTGGTATAATGAAAGAGAGGGGCAGGGCACACAAAAAGTAATAATGTGGATGAGTATCCTAAAAACAGATTTAAATTCAGGGAGCTCATTAGAAAGTAAAAGCCTGTAGTGGATTAAAGAGCAGAAGATACCAAATCCCACAGGCCTGCTTCGTACTCACTTCCCCACCTACATCCCATAGAATTTGAGGCTGAGATGGAAAACATTGTCAAAGTGTCATAGATCCCCCTCAACTATCCCTGGTGGCTTCATATGTGCCTAACTTTGTAGATCGGATAAGGGAAGAGGAATGATGAATGTGAAATAGTTGGCGTTTACTTTGCAGAGTCTAAGGGAGGAGTTGAATGCTTTCCCTCTTTGCCTTCCCCTTATGGTGATAAAGGGTACAGGGAGAGATTTCCTTGGAAGACTCTGGAACCCTGCCCAGCAGCTCGGGCTGTGCTGAGCGTGGCTGAAGGCAGCAGCATCTGGAGTTTGGTCAGTAGGGGCACAAGGGGCTGCCTTGTTGCTGCCTCCTTTGTCCCACAAGGCAGTCTCTGCCCACTTCGTGAGGACACTAGCTGGCAGTACCATGATTATAGTCCTCTGAAGATATTTATATTCAGAGAAACTATAAGTAATGTTAGCCTACAGACCCTCACAACCCCAGAAAATCCCTAAGTCAGCAGCATCAAGAAGGCAGAAGGGTTGCTGTAGCTTTTTGAAGATGGTTCTAAAATAAGGGCTGTGTGACTGACATAGTCTTCCTCCTTTCTGGCCACACAGAGGTCTGGATGTCAGGGACACCCTTGGTAAGAACTGACAAGTGACCCTCATTTCTCTCTCATTCAAAATAAGAGTCCTAAATACACACCCAGTCTGGGAAGATTAGGGAAGGAGGCAAATGTGTTATCTTTTTAATAGGCGCATCAATGAACTAGGTCCCTCCTTTCTTAATCCATGTATGCATTATCAATGTTACAAATACATTAATCAAAGACTCATTATATGACATTAGTGTGAAGATTGCTGTGATGGAGACAGTTCTGGCTACCAACGAGATTAGAGAGTCAGGTGGGAGATGATGTGAAAAAGCACTTGTCTGAATAGAAGATTTAACATTTTTGTGACTATTGGCCACTCTATATTATTTCTGCAAGGAAGAACTTTAATTATTGGCTAAAGGATAACCAGCATAGATTTGGAGACTTATTTCATATATTTTTCAAAGTTCTTTAGTAGACCCCAATAATTTACAATACAAATAGAATCATATCTCTCTTGGCCAGTCAAGGGGTTTCAACATTGCTGTTTCTATGCAGGCTTTTTTTTTCCGGATGTATAATTAATTATAAAGAAATGTGGATGGGGACATGCCTACAGTTGGCAAGCAGAAATTTTGATAACTTGGTTTCTAATTGTCTCTTATAATAAGACAGTGGATTTGGTCTGCCATCTAGTGATTAAGAACTGCATTCTTACAACTAAATTTAAAAGCATGTATGATTTATGAGAAATCTATAAACATATCTGAGAAGAATAAGAAAATTGAGTTGATTTCAAATAAAATGTGGTCATATAAAATACATCTCATCTCTCTGATGTATCAGTGCCAGAACTTCTGTGGGAATGACTTCACAATGGATTCACTTTGTTAGAACATTTGGTAAGGGTGAAAGAATCCTGTAGCTTGGAAGACAAAAATTTTAGAAGTTAAAACATCATGAAAATTATAAAATAGCAACAATATTATCAGATTTTTACTAGTTTTCTCAATTTTAGGAAAGTTAAAGTGAAAATACAAGTAATACAAAATTATGATTTGGGAGTTCTATTTCAGATTGTATAAAATATTTGTTTACTTGATTTACTTTAAGAAACACAAGTTTTTAACATTCTGAACCTTGGATCTTGGCCCTAGATATCACTTTGGGTTAGTTTTTTTTTGGATACAGGAGTCAGTGTTGAATCTTTTCGAATATAATTTGGAAATTCTTATTCAGTTATTCTTAAAATTATGCTGTCATTCATAAAATGTTATAACTTTACTGCAAAGACTTTAACAAATTGGCTATAATTTTATTTTATTTTTTTCATTTAAGTAAATGTCTATGTAGAAAACAGAAAGGGCAACCTAACTATATGGTGCACAACTACCAATTTGAAACATGAAAACTGCAAGACACCCTGTGTTTTGTACCCACTGTTTCTTTCATTCAGGCATGAACAATGAGAGTTGACAGAGTTTTTAGTCCTCCATGATGTGTATGGATTCTTGTCTGAATGAAGAGAAGGCCCGGTTTAGCACAAGTGTGGTTTTTCATCTCCTTGCCATTTAAAGGAATTCCAACTAACTTTCCACATCATTTTAAATTTAATTATAAATTCTCAGAAGAAGGGGACCAGTGATGACTCAGTGTATAAGAGTAACGTTTACCATTATCTTTAAAGAAAGTAATACAGTGATTCACTTCTTTGCCCTTTGAGTTGAGGTCGTGTTGTCTTAACCTTTCAAGAAGAAAATGCTGTTCTGTATGTTAATATAGGACTGATAGAATATATGTTTTTATTCCAACCCTGAAGAAGCCACAGAGAACAGAATAAGTCACCTTCTAAGGAGTCTCTCATGCATTTTAATGATGTTTAATTGACATTATTGATATCACCTTGTTTTAGTTTGTTTTTCATGTTCTCTGCTTCCAAATATTGAATTATTTCATCAGTAATATATACTCCCATATATTATATAATATCATATGTATCCAATAATAAATATGTATCCAATAGTAATGTATAGTTTAGTATAATAATTTATATATTACTACAAAACTGCAGGGAATGGCTTCCTAGTCTCTATCTCCTTCAGGATTTATTTATATACAGATTAGTTTGTAATAAATCACAAAATATATTTTGTTTATTATATAAAAAACACTTCACATTAGATATGTAACATGTGTTATTTATAAAATATCATATATTTGATATTCCACAGTGATAATAGGTATTTTTGATGACATAACACATCTGTTTTCAGTATTTTACACATTGAATACTAGGCACATAAACACTTAACACTCAGCATTTCCACAGTGTTACTATCCCCAGGGTATGAAAAGGGAAAATCAAGCTAACTGAACTTGCATATCATTCTCAGGCAGTAATATTGAACTTTTTTGTAGTTGAATTGTGATTCTTCTCAATAATAAAACTTAATGAACAAAGCTATCCTTAACTTATTTACTTAACGGAATTGTTCATTGGACTCTGGATGTAAGCACATTTTCACATAGGTTTTTGTCTTTGAAAATGTTCATTGTGGAAATGAACATTTTCACATTGTGAAAAATTTTACATTTTTAAAACTAATTTTTTAATCTAAAAGTCACACTCATTATTTGATACAAATAATTTCTCATTTTTTTTTTCAAAATAGTTTTGTAGAAAAGCATATTAAAACGTGAATTCTCTTTCCCCCTGGGTTATAAGCGATTATAATAGCACTGTGTACACAGAACCAATATTATTTTGTTGATTAGCTATGTATTAAGTGATAAAAGTCTTTTGATGAAGATAAAATAGATTAGAACATTAGTCCTCATTTTGAAAATAGCACACAAACCATGAAAATGTGGTTATGCTCCAAAAGCAATTTTTCATTTGCCAGTGTCTACAATGAAAGACTACATATGTGCTGCAAATTATTCCATAGAGAAATGAGGAAAATGTTAGTTTTCTGAGTTTACTGAGGTGTGATTGACAAAACTGTATATTGTAAATTATTCATTTAACATCTGTCTTTATTTCAAAATACTCTGGAGGTGCAAATGCTTTTGGCTACATGGATCGCTTTTGTAATGCTTGAGTCAGGGCTGTAACTGTGGCCATCCCCCAGGTAGTGTTCACTGCACCTGTTAGGTAGGCTTTCACCATTCCTATCCCTAACCCCACTTGATCGCCACTGAGTTTGACTTTCCTCTGTTTACATGTGTATTCATCAATTAGTTCCAGTTTAATAGGTAATATATGTGGTGTTTGTTCTTCCATTATTTAGATGCTTCACTTAGGATAATGATCTCCAGTACTAACCAAATTGTTGCAAAAGGCATGAATTCATCCTTTTTAATGTCTGAGCAGTATTCCCTGGCACACGTATACCACATTTTGTTAATCCAATCATGAATTGATGGGCACTTGGGTTGATTCCACATCTTTGCAATTGTGAATTGTGTTGCAATAAACATTCAAGTACAGGTGTGTTTTTGATAAAATGACTTATTTTCCTTTGGATAAATACCCGTAGTGGGATTGCTGGATTGAATGGTAAGTCTAATTTTTATTCTTTGAGGAATCAATATACTGTTTTCCATAGAAGTTGAACTACTAATTTACAGTCACACCAACCGTGTAGAAGCATTCCTTTCTCTCTGCATCAATGCCATCATATACTGTTCTGGGACTTTCTAATAAAAGCCAACCTAACAGGTGTAAGAAGATATCTCATTCTGGTTTTAATTTGCATTTTTCTGATGATTAGTGCATTGAAGATTTTTTTCATATGTTTATTGACCATTTGTCTATCTTCTATTAAATGGTTTCTTTTTGTGTCTTCTGCCCACTTTTTAAATGGGTTGTTTATTTTTTACTCACTGATTTGCTTGAGTTCTTTGTAGATTTTGGCAATATGTTTATGTTGAGGTAAAATAATTTTCAGCTGTAGTTCTGCATTATTATTTGGGTACATTAATATGCCAAATGATAATATCTTTCATTAACTGATTATAAATGCATTACTTAATTTTTAGTTTTACAAAGTGCAAAGTTAATATTTTGCCATTAAGTTAGTGAATCATAGTTGAGACTCATTCATTTGTATCTATCCTGTCAACAAGTATTTACTAAATGGAACTCTACAAAAGATATGAGGTCAAGCTTTAGAGATACAAGGATAAAAAAAGAAAATTAAAAAAAAAAAAAAAAGAAAAAAGAGAAATACAAGTGTGAACAAGACACATCTAGTCCTTACTTTCATGGAGTTACAGTCTAGTGGAGGAGATAAAAAGTAAACCAATAAAAATTTAAAAATCAATAGCAATCATAATACATTTCTGAGGGCAGGGATTTTGTCTACTGTTTACATTTTAGTAACTCTTCAGTTGCCTTTGTATATAACGTACATTTAATGAATGAACAAATGGCTGAATGAATAAGGTCTTTGAAGAATTCTGTAAAAAACAGTAATTGGGTAAAAGCAGACTAATTTTTTTTATAGGATAGTGAGAAAATAATTTTGGAGACACAAACATTTATCAAATCATGATGGCTAGTCATGAGAAGGTGGGATGAAGGAGGAACAGATCTTATAGGCAAAGGGATCAAGTTGTGTGGGAGCTGGGAGGGAAGGCATCTAGCCTCTATAAAGGAGTTTTGAATTTAAGTAATTGGCAGGCTTCTGAAGGGTTAAGCAAGGGTGATCTGAACCATATAATGTGTTAAAATACTTATAAAGTCACAAAGTTGAAGATGTAATACATGTGCTTACTTGATAGTAAATCTATGATAGAATTGCTATTATTATGTGTGCACTTGTGTGTATATATTTTCCTAATCTTTCTTAAATTTTTATCTAAATATAGAAGACTTCTTTGGAAAATATCATATACTGCACATACTCGAGTATAAGCCAACCCGAGTATAAGCTGACCCCCTTAATTTTACCCTAACAACTTGGAAAACTTAGTGACTTGAGTATAAGCCGAGGTGGAAAATGTAGCAGCCACTGATAAATTTCAAAAATAAAAATATGTATCCAAAACAATTACAATAATTGAGGAATCAGTAGGTTAAATGCTTTTCAATATTTATTGCTAA
>CAUYPK010073493.1:0-16015 GCA_963574355.1 Loris lydekkerianus | reverse complement strand
AATAGTTAGATTCTTGGTTAATGAGCCAGTGATATTGGACCTCGACCTGATTTAACTGCCTCTAACCTTTTTTTTGGGATACAGGGCCCAAAGGTGAAGGGTAAATAAGGGTAGCAGGGGAAGAAGGTAGGGTGAAAAATAACTTTTAAGGAGCCCTGAAAAAAAAAAAAAAAAAAAATCCAGCTAAAGCAAGCATGTAAACGCTGTGCACTTTGGATTGTTGCATCTTTTGGAAACCTCACTTCCATCTGCTCCCAGCCACACAGCAGTTCAGTGTAGAACCTCAGGTAAAGGTGGTATTGACACTGTTGGAGTTTAGAGGGGAAATGAGAAAAGTAGATGCCAAGGGTCTGTGGATGTAAGATGTAAAGATCCTCAATCTTTTTTCTATTCATTTCTTTGTATCTAACCCTTCTTCAGGTCAGGAAAACTCCCTTCTCTGCTCCCTCAATTCCTCCAACAGCAGTTCCAACCCCAGGACAAGCTCTTCTTCACCTCAATTCTGCTTACATTGTCCTGTTTGGAGGGAGAGACCTCACTCTCTCTGACCTTCAAACTTTCATTTTCTCCTTACTAGCACTTTCCCTGCTGTGCCAGTCTTGAGAGTCACTTGTCCAGTTCAATTATTAGACTGTAAATGCTTTGAAAACATAATCTGACCTTGTAATGAGCACACTGCCTGACATCTAATAGGGTTTGATATATATTTACATCAAAGGTGGTCGATGTACGTGTATTTAAGAAAAATAAGCAGAGTTACATAGCTGTCATAGGACAATAGCATCTAGCCTTGTCCAAAGTAAAAGTAGTAATTAGGAAGGGGAAGTAGAGAAGTCATAACCAGGGATCCAATTTAGATTCTGATATCACTTGGTTTTATGTAGTCAGTCATATTATTTGAGTTAAATAAAATGTGCCTTAAAACAATCATTAAATATACAAATTGAATACATACATAGCTTCACTTTAATTTTTTTAATGATAAAGATCTATGAAGTTTCCCTTATTATTCAGCAAAATTATTCTTTAATTCAAAAAGGCAGAAAATGAGCACAAGCTAATCTGAAGAGATTTAATCTTGAAGAACATCTGTTCGTCTTTTGCTCACTTGTAAACAGTTGGCTTCAGGGATGTTACAATACTTCTGAATCATGTGACGCTTAAGGTCAATACACATCTAGCCTTAGAAAAATAATCCAAATGATAAAGATTAACCTGCTGATAAATGTGGCCCTGAAACTTCATTCTTCTCTGTGAGTAATGAGTACAGAATGCCTTACAAAATATCTGAATCAAAACGGCCCTGAAACTTCATTCTTCTCCGTGAGTAATAGGTACAGAAGGAGTTACACAATATTTGGATCAAAATAGTCTGATCTTTCTCCTTCCTTTCCAGAAAAGAACCAGGTTTTAAATGTTTATCTTGACCTTCAGAATTTAAGCAGATACCCCTGAAATATGTAATTCTCTGATGTACTAACAAAAGTGTAAAAATATAATTGAGGCAGATATATCTTCATATAGTGGTCATGCTCCAAACCCCTGCAAAGAAATGTGAAGCCTGCCTGTCTGTGTGACAGAATGTTCCCAGTGACCGTTCCTGGTTGAGATCATTGGGCATTTTATTTTCCTTCTGTATCACACATGTCCTTTGGTTTGAGTTTGATGGTCCTATACAGTCTGGTCTGCAAATGACAAGATTTTAATATTAATAGTACAAAAATAAGAGACATGGTAAACTGAGTTTTCAAAATTAGTAATAGACTTTTTGTAGAGCAATTATGAGTTTAAAAGATTTGACCAGGTAAAACAGAAAGGTCTTTTATATTCCTACTCCCTTGTATATGTTTCCATTTATTAATACCTTGCATTACTATGATTCCTTTATTAAAACTGAAGAACCAGTATAGACACATTAGAATTAACTAAGATCATTAGTTTACATCTGTGTCCACACTTTAGTATATGCAATTTTGTGAGTGTTGATAAATGCATAATGTCATACATTTGCCATTGCAGTATCATACGGAGCACAGGGTGTCCCAGTAGTCTTCCCTACAGTTGCCATACATAGGGAAAATTGGAAACTTTACCAAAATATACCTGTATTAACAAATTATTAATTACAAAATTTTACAAAGAAGTAGCCAACATGCGGAGAACATTGTGTAAATATTTAGTAAAACTTTGCACTATTTTGTAAATGTACATTTAGCTACAATTTCCCCAGTGTAAGGGGACTTTAGGAACAACTTTTAGGACACCCTGTAGTTTCACTGCCATCAAGATTCTTTAGGCTCAGCCTATTCACTCACCTCTTCTACCCTCAAGCCCTAGAAATCACCGATATATTTATTCTACATAGTTTTGGTACTGGACAAAGAGGCTCTGGCCACCTGTCACTGTCCAACCAACATGCAGAGATGGGGGATAGTCCCATGGAGCTTTATTGTCAGAAGGCCAGGAATTCTGGATGACAGTGAGAGTAGCCTCTTCAAGATGTCCTGCCTTGGTTACAAATGCAGCCATTTTTATAGAAAGTTACAAAGAGAAAGCATCTAGTAAATTACTGCTTAATCTAAAATTTAAGTTATAGCAACATCAAAGTAAACTGTACCCTAGCAATGGAAAAGTATCTTTACCCTCCTATCACCACCACCATCACCACCCCCCAGGAATATTTTCTCAATTCTTTAAGATATTCATCTTTATGGCCTGGGTTTGGGGGCTGGTGACATCAAGGAAAAGGAATATTGCTTAAACAAGGTGGTAGGGGCTCACGTAGTCTTTAACTACCCTTACTTTATCTTAACCAACTCCATTCTCCTACCTCACTACTATTCTGCACTCTCATTATTACATTTCATATGTATGAAATAGACATTACATGGGAACCTCTACTGTGGTTTACTGCATCTGTCTGGGAATCAAACTCATTCAGGAACATACTGCATCACAAAGGAACAAGGCAGGCTGAACACCACAGCAATGGCGGTGACATTCCCATCCTAGCCACTGAGGCCCCCGACCTTCCACTGCCAGCATTGGGTTTTTGTTTTTTTTTTCAGGGGATAAAGCTTGATGCAGGAATGATGTCATCTAGCCAACTTGATAGCCACATGGGGGGTGAGGAGACATCCCAGGGCCAGCCCACTTTCCCTCAGGCTTTTGTCAGGCCCTTCCCTCCAAGTCCTGAGGATAACCAGTCACTCACTGTCTGGAACATGTGCAGGTTTCACAGAGCAGGGTGAGGGCCTCTTTCTAAGCAATTCTGAGTGTGGCACAGAGTTGCTCAGTAGATGGCCAGGAGTGCTATGACAGAAATCAAGTGTCATCTGGTAGAGGGCTGGGAAAGGCAGGAGGGTCATCCTGGGTGGAGAGTCCAAGGCCAGGTGAGTGAGCTCCTGGGTCTGGGTGAGTCCATTACTGCAGTGCAGGACCTGAAGAAATCTCATAGTTTACTCCAGGGTAGAGAAGCCAACAGAGGGAACAGTGATTATTATCAAGCAGGTGAAGAGACAGCTGTTGGTGCTTTAGCCCAGCTTGCTCCTCCCAGAGTCCTGGGGCCTCACTCTCTCACCTCCCATCTTCTGTCCGTTTGTGAAGGTGGTTTTAGCTTCACCTTTTCCACAGTGTCAAACAGCAGTTGGAGTCAGATGATGTCACCTTTTCAGACTGGTTTTTCAACATATCCATGTGCACTCATGATTCCTCTGTGGGTTTGGTGACTTTAGAGCTCATCTCCTCTAGCTGCCGAGCATCTGGACACACTACGGCTGCTTATCATTCGAGCTTCAGAGGGCATCTTGGTTGCCCGCAGTTTTAGGCAGTCAGGAATGAAGTGGCTGTACACGCTGATGTGCAGGTCTCTCTGTGGCCAGGGGTCTTACCTCACCAGAGTAAACACCTAGTGTGTGGTCGCTGGGCGGTGAGGTATGACAGTGATCAGCTTTGTGAGAAAGAACCATGCTGTCTTCCAAAGTGGCTGCTCCGTTCTCCATTCCCAGCAGCTGAGAGGGAGACTTGCTGCTGTCCCACAGCCTCACCAGCATCTAACAGGGTCTGATCTGTGGCTATTGTGTATCTCTTTGGCACGTTTAAATCTTGCTGTGCTGTAGGGTCCCAGGTTCAAGTGTCCCTAGAAACTCCTTCCTAAAGTCGAATTCTGGTAGCTCTTTCAGCTGCAAGCCACAATTGTTGCTCAGAAGCCCTATTGGTGTGTCAGGGAGGAGGTGTTGGGGCTGCGGAGGCAGGAGGCAGAGTCTGCAGCTGGGCCAGCACCCAGGCCAGTAGCCTCTGGCAAAGTCTTGTCCTGTTTTGTTTAGTGGGCAGGCCAGTGTTGTGCAGAACACTTTAGGTTTATTTCAGAGTGGTTGTTTCTTACACCTGCTTGAAGCACAAGGGAATTTTTTTTTCCTTCATTCTTCACTGTGACAGCCTGGTGGTTAGTCTTGGAGTAAAGCTCACAGACCAGGAGGCTTCACCTCTCCAGCTGGCCCACAGGCAGCCTCCAGAGCCTGGTGATCACCATGTGATGCTCCCACCAGCTGCAGCCCAGGGCCTTCTGCTTCCTATTTGCTTTCTATCCATGTATCTTCCTGTCTTTACGGTTTGGGGGACTATAGTTCACCTTGTGATCTCAGTTTTCTAATGGATCTAAAAAAAGACTTGTGGATTTTCAGTTTGTTTAGCTTTTAGTAGAGATGAGAGTGACGATTTACATGCTCTGTATAGGTCAGCCCTGAGACTGGAAGTCTCATTGTACATCAATGTAAATGTATGGATTCAGTTTTAGTATTCTATCAGCCGAAAAATTAAAAGTGACTACAAATTCATCTATCATCATGAAAGTCCCTGGAAATCTTACCAGAAAAGAACAGTGTAATACTTTTTATTATTATTTGTTAAGCACATATTAGGAAATCCCAGGAGACACTTTAAATGTCAGATTTCATGAAATTATTTACAAAACCAAGAATCTTTGCTTAATCTCAGTAAAAGAAAATCTTGAATTCAGATTTGTCAATTTTAAATTTAGTAGTTTATCTTTTCCTTTTCACTCTTGTCAGATATATTTTGTCATCAATTTGTTAGTTATCTTTAAAATCAAAAACAGTAGTCATTGAGATATAAATTGTACTATTAATGTTAAGTTGGCCTTATTCAATCATTTTAACAAGATTGTTCATTTCCAAGTAATAAACTAAATGTAAAGTAGATTATAATTCATATTTTTACTACATAGGTCATCACATAACTACGGCAGTATTGTTATACTTTTAAAAAAATGACTGATAGTTTGGTAAATATTTTGAAAATCCTCATCTTATAGTTCTATGTCTTTGTGAGTTTGGTTTTGGGGAATTCCCCAGTCAATTCAAGCTAGTATGAAATGGTAGGAAGATTGTGCAACCATACTTTTCTCTTGTTTTGATTCCCTTCCCCTTTGTATGATTGGATTAAGTAGGGATGCTAAACCCAATCATGTTGACACATAGCTAGGACAGACTTGTAACCAAAACCAGACTCAAGAGAAGGAGGGGATGGTGAAAGGAAAAGCAGATTTTTTTCAAAATCCCACATCCTGAGGTGATAGTGGAATTACCCTATGTTTTTCCATGTATAATGCACACTTTTTTTGCTCAATCTTAATATAAAAATAAGAATGCGCATTATACATGGGTAGTACTAATTCTCTATCTCCATGGATGTTTTTAATTCTTTTATTTATGCTTACAAATTTGAAGTGGAATTCTAGAAAGCATTAACTATCTGTATGCAAAATAATACCCTGGAATACAGTGATCAGGTTTGTTGAACTCACAACATACTTTCAACAAAAGCATTTTCAGCCAACACACGATGACGTATTTCTTTTTGTACACCTTAGGCAGAAGCTAGCCATCTGGCTGGTTATGTTCACAAAAATAATTATAATATCCCCTAGAAAATGCTGAAATGGTTTTATTACAGTGCAGGCTTTAAGCTAGCAGTTATTAAATATGGTAAAGACCAGGTAGCAGAGGCCGAGACACACTGGGACCTTCTCCCACGGAGGGCAAGGTCGGGTGTGGGCGGGACGAGAAGTTTCCTCAGAGGCTGAGACACACTGGGACCTCCTCCCACGAAGAGCGGGATCCGGTGTGGGGCAGTGGGACAAGGAGAAGCTTCCTCAGGGACCAAGAGGCCACAGACCTCCAACCACTGAGGGTGCCGTCCAGCGTGGGGTGGTTGGAAGACAAGAAGCTTCCTTAGAGGCCGCAGCTCTAAAGGAGGGCGCAATTGAGTGTGGGGCGGTGGAACAATGAGAGGCTTCCTCAGAGACGGAGAGACCGCAGTCCTCCTCCCACGGAGGGCGCCGTCAGGTGTGGGGCGGTGGGACAGGGAGAAGCTTCCTTAGAGGCCGAGAGGCCGCAGAACTGCTCCCACGGAGGGCGCCGTCAGGTGTGGGGCGGTGGGACAGGGAGAAGCTTCCTCAGAGGCCGAGAGGCCGCAGAACTACTCCCACGGAGGGCGCCGTCAGGTGTGGGGCGGCAGGAAGACGAGCTTCCTCAGAAGCTGAGACCCAAAGGCGGTTTGAGGGATCTTCCTGTGGTGAAGGCCTGGATTCTGGAGCAGGGTCAAACTGAGGTCTTGGTTTTGACCAAGATGATAATGAGCAGAATGTGAAAGGGATTGCATGAAAAAAGTCGTTACTTATTCCTCAGGGACACCTAAATGGTGGTTTATCTTTATTAAGAGAAGAAATCTAAGCAGGAAGACAGGAACAAAATTTGCCCCCAAACTTCCAGCAGCCTATGGGAATCAAGTTTTAGAATTTCATTTTTATGTTATGAATGGAAGAGTCACAACTTTGTGCTGTCTCAAATAGCCCTTATGGGTGAGATCCCACTCACACTTTGTGTGCCACCCAACGGAACTGTGGATGTCAAAGTAATAAAGACTTTGGTTATTAAAACGAGTGGACATGAGAAAACACCTCTCTGTGTTGTTTTAGAATGTCGTGAATCTGGGACAAGGCTACCACCTATGATCATCTTTAAAAGAAAAACATTTCTGAACGAAAAGATTCTAAGTGCAGTTATTGCCCATATGTATGATAAAGGATGGATGACTAAAGAAGCCAGGGAAATCTGGTTTAACAAAATCTGGTCAGGAAGACCTGGAGCACTACTTTAAAAAAAAAAAAAAATTATTTGGTTTTGATCACTTCAAAATCCATGTTATAAAAATTCAAGAGCAATCTCATCAGGCTTTAAACCCTTCTTGCCATCTTGGTGTGAACTTGGTGGGCTCACCAGCCATAAGCCCCTCTTGGTGTGTCAGTAAACAAGCTCTTTGATTCCCTAATGAAGAAAGAATGAAACTGTAGCAGTTGATGCTGTCAGCAGATGCCCTCAGCAGGTGATGGTTTAACACCTACAGGCAGAATCAAGAAAGCCTATGTTACCCAGGTTGGTGATTGAATCCTAAGATCATGAAATGGTGTCAAGAAGGGCGTGGTTATGAAACTATAAAAAATGTGACATCAGCAACACTATAGATGGAACTGAGGACAATGAAATTTACCAGAATAAGGAAATCCACTCTAGAGAGGACACCAGTAATGTGGAAATTAAAGGATATGATAATTTAGAGCTCTTGGTCTTCTATGATGCATAAATGTCATCAATTTGTTAAGGGTACATAAAATTTCTTTTGCCTTATATCTGTTCTTGTGTTTTGTAATTATTTGTTGCATAAAATTTATTTTACCACAATGCTAAAAATCCTTAATATACAAAATAGATATCTAAACAAACAAAATTTTGAATTAAAAATTAAAATGAATGATTTTGTTCTTAAAAACTTGGGCCCAAAACACGGTTGCTCATTATACACAGGACAACATTATACCAGCAAAGCAAGTTCCTCAGTGTGAGGAAGGGCAGTCAGGGAAGGAGGCTTGGGAGGCACTGGCCACCTGTGGGTCTTATCTGTAATGGTTACCTTAAGTAATGGTCCATCTGGTGGCCTGGTTGATGTCAGCTGGACTACAATGGAATTGAAGATTAACTGCTGAACATTTTCCTCCAGGGAGTGGTCTTGCAATCTCCCTCTTTTTACTTAACTGCTCAAAGCCAGTTCCTGGAATTCTTAAGCAAGCATGTGCTTAGGCATTATAAAAGAAAGTTATTAATTAGCTTTAAGGTGAAATGACTACTACTGTTACAGTCTGAGCATTACAAATAAAAAAAATACAAAATACAGAATGATTCAAAAACTAAAACTTTTTGATTGTCAACACGATGCTCAAAGGAAATGCTAATTTTTGTATGTAGGACATTCAAATGTAATGAAGATATTCAAAAATCTCAGGAAAAGTTCAATATCCATAATACTGAGAACAAGTGTTTTGGATAAGTGATAGTAAGACATTATTTATGGGTGTTTCTGTGAAGATATTTCTGAAAGAGATTAGTGTTTGAATTGATCAACTGAATGGTAAAGATCTTCTATCACAAATGTGTATGGGCATCAACCAATCCATTGAGGGCTTGGATAAAACAAAGTGGTGCATAAATGGAGAATTCTCTCTCTGTTCTTGAGCTGCGACTCCCTCTTCTGTTGCTCTTGGACATCAGAGCTCCTGGTTCTCAGAACTGTGAACTTTAGGACTTATACCAGCAACCACTCTCTCATATCCCCTGTGTTCTCAAGTCTTCAGATATGGAGTAGAGGATACAACCAGCTGTCCTGGTTCTCATGCTCACAGACTACATGGGACTTACTGATTTACATAACCTGTAGGCCAAATCCCATATTAAATCTCCCCTTTTATGCACATGTATTATACCCTATTGATTGTGTTTCCCTGAGGAAACCTGATAAATACAGTATTTTATACTAAAAGTGGTTCTAGGGGAACATAGTTTTGGGGAAAATTTTTCTGAATGATTCTGGGGTTTCTGATTAAGTTTAAGGAAACCAATGAGTCAGCTCGGCATCTGTAGCTCAAGTGGCTAAGGAGCCAGCCATGTACACCAGAGCTGGTGGGTACGAATCCAGGCTGGGCCTGCCAAACAATGACAACTACAGCCAAAAAATAGCTGGGCGGTGTGGTAGGCCCCTTTAGTCCAAGCTACTGGGGAGGCTGAGGCAAGAGAATCACTTAAGCCTAGGAGTTGGAGGTTGTTGTGAGCTGTGATGCCATGGCACTCTATCCAGGGAAACAGCTTGAGGCTCTGTCTAAAAAAAAAACAATGACTGTATTTCTAAAGGGTAAGATAAAGTCTCTGGCAGGGGCGGCTCCTATAGGCACTCAAAGGATCTGTATCCAGTTTTCCTAACAAAACCATTTGTAAAAATGAAATTTCTGGAGGTGGAGCATGATGGCAGATGGGACGGACGTGTAGCCCACCTCTCCCAAGTCATCAGGTGAGAGGAAAGGGGGTCTGGACCTTTTCCCCATGTGGATTATTGGTGTGGACAGATATCTTGTGTCATGCAGTGAATTGGCAGATTGCTGTGTAATTAAAAACCACGGACTCTGTTGTAGAGATTTTCCCTGCTTGGCCATGCTAGCTGGTAGGCCCCTCCCTCATGGAGGACAACAGCTTGCAATTCCTGGTAAAACCCAATTGACGAAAATTTATTCCTGAGCACAGTTTGGCACCCAAAAGGGAAGCCACTCAGAATCACAAGGAACTAAGCAACCCGATGGAAAATTGAAGGGAATTGAAGGGAAGGGATCCCACCCGGGAAACAGACATTTTGAATTCTCCAAAATGGCAGGCACCTTCCCCCAGAACAACAGGAGTGATTACATAGACCGGACAATTCCTGGTGGGGAATATTGATGTGAGCTAGCAGTTCAGGCTGTGCAGCGAACTGGTGGGTGGCTGGACTCAAAACTCCAGAGCCACAAAAACTGAGTATAAGGCTTTCGTACACTGCAGCTGCAGTGGCAGTGAAATGCGTCCCGACGTGCAGGACCCAGCAGCAGCCGTGGTAGCCAGCAGTAGCAAGACCCGGCGGCTGCCAGCACCCTCCCCCCACAGCCGATTGCAGTTGCCAGTTGGCAGGAGAATGCGGGAGCAGAGTGGAAAGATCTGTGAAGCGTGGACTCCTGCACTGATTTGGGAGGTCAGATAGGAGTGCTGTCTTGAACAGAGCAGCTGAGGTTGCACAACAATTAGGTTAAAAAAAAACTTTTATAGAAACTCCAAATGGCAATCAGCCAGTTAGGGTGGTTACCATGGTAACAGTATAAACGATGAATCAGGTATAAGCCTGGGAATCACTCACAGCACAACCTGGTGTCCAGAAAGTATATTGCATTATAAGTATATTCCTACGAAAGTTGATTCCAATGTCATACATATAGGTGTATATTTCTACATATATACAAGAACAATATTTTTGTGGTTGGTGCCTTTTTTTTTTTCTTTTCTCATCATTTTCTTGGAGGAACTATAATTAATTTTTACTATTTATATATTTTTTTTCTATTTTTAATTTTTTCTTTCTTCTTTTTAAACTTTTTTATGAGCAACACTTTTTATTTTTCCCTTCTCTTTTCCTCTTATTCCCTTCTTATGGTTTCTGTTAGTGCTAACATCAGATTTCTAGAGGGTTTTTTGTTTGTTCATTTTGTTTGTATGTTTTCTACCTTTTTTTCTCAATTATTTTATGATTAACATTATTTTTATGGTAGTTTTTTTGTGTTGTTGTTGTTGTCTGTATGTCTATGTGTTTCTGTTTGTGCATCTGTGGGCTTATGTGTCTAGTAGCCTTTTTATCTATTTATTTGCTCATTTGGTCTCAATGAGTTTGGTGTTTCAACCTGCAATTCTGAGTTCCCAGCACTCCCCTCTGCTCTCACTCTAATTTCTGGAGGCCTGTCCCCCAGGAGTCCAGATTTTGGGGTGATTTCTCAAGGGGTGTGGACAGGGCCTGGACTGCATCTGGTCAGTGCTGACTTTGCAGAACAGGAGTGAGGAGACGACAGTTGGCTGAGAGGGACCCACACTGGAGCGGCAATGCCCTGAGGCGCAGAGCAGCAACCGTTTTTGGCAATAATAGGGCCCACTCCCACATATTCTGAAGCCACAACCCCTGTCTCCCTGGGCAACCAGAGGAGGCCAGGCATCTTCTCAGACAGCAACCACCACGGAACATATCTGGGACTGAAACACAAGCCCTGTGAGTAAACAGTTTGCTTGTAGCAGTACCAGACAGGGTGGAGGGCGGGGACTAGAAAACGCATGCGCAGAGCTAGGAAATTCCCAGGGCGGGGCTGACCCAGAAGATTGCTTTACTAAGCCTAAGATGCACCCAGCCCTCAGGAGATCATCTATAGACAAAGGAAGGCAGGAGGCTAGAGCTGACCATGCTATGAATACAAACATGCAGGACTAAAGACAGGGCCTGAGGCATAGGTTCTGGGAACTCAAAACAGCTTCTCTTCTGTGGAGGAATTTAGCAGGGACAGAAACAAATTCCCAAAAAGTTGTTCTGTTCTGTCAGTAACATTAATTAGGGGTGGGGCTGGAACTAATTGAACACCCCCAGCCTCAATCAAGCGCCAGAGGTTGTCAATCCTCAACACACCCTGCTGGATAGAGGCAGAGAGCAGTGGCCTGCCTGAGCAGATACAGATTCCCTTGTGATTCAGGCAGGTGCAAATGCCTGGAGTATCTGCTCACTGGAGGCACCTGAGTCACAGCCCTACGGGGCTATCAGTGACTGGATGTGACAGAGGTACAAGGTGTGGAAGGAGGCATCAACCTTCCCAGACTACTCTATTTGCTGGGTGGGTCCTCCTGATTTCATGGAGGACTGGAGCAAGTCATATTTGAGTTGTCACCAGACCCCTGAGATCCAGTTCCCAGAGACCTTTGAGACACTCACACCTGAGACAGGTGCTGACTGAGACAATTGATTTGGACCTTTTGAACTGAGCCAATCACTCGAGGACTATCCAAGTGGTGCCCTGGGTGTGTGGTGGTAGAAAGGTTTAATTATTCTTTTCCAATTGTTACCTGTGGGGGGCAGGGTGACTTAATTGCTGGTATTTCTCCACAGCTGAGACTTTAACCCAGAGTAACTGTTTCACTAGGGTCGGACAGAGACCAACTAAAAAAAAGACAGAACCACTTAGCAACACCACACCAAATAGGTCCCCAGTTTCTCAGGCAGTACCACTGTACGGGTCCTCAACAAAGCTCCAGGGAAAAAGTCAAACAGTGTGAAATAAACATGGGGCAGAATCGGCAGAAAAAGTCGTAACAAGAATAGCCAAAATAGATCACCTCCCTCCCAAAGGAAAGATATGGCAGATGTAACTAAAGATCCCATTCATAAACAGCTGGCCAAAATGTCAGAAATCGAATTCAGATTGCAAGCAAGATTAATAGAATGGAGGAAAATTTTGAATTAGAAATTTGAAGAGCAATTCAAAAGTCAGAATGAGAAATTCGAGCAGAAATTCAAAAGTTGTCTCAATAATTTAATGAATTTAAAGACAAAACCTCCAAATTTTGATGCACTGAAGCAAGAATTTCCAGCCCTCAAAGATCTGAAAAATACAGTAGAATCCCTCAGTAACAGAGTAGAGCAAGAAGAAGAAAGAATTTCTGACATTGAAGACAAACCTTTTGAACGCTCCCAAACTCTCAAAGAGGAAGAGAAATGGAGAGCAAAAACAGATCATTCTCTCAGAGAGCTCTGGGATAATTGCAAGAAGTCTAATATCTGCCTCATTGGAATCCCTTAAAGTGATGAAGTGGCCTTGCAAGGCACAGAGACTCTTCTCCATGAAATTATGAAAGAGAATTTTCCAGACATGCCAAAAGATTCTGAAATTCAAACAGAAGACAGTTTCAGAACCTCAGCATGACTCAATCTGAATAAGACATCCCCCAGGCATATCATAATTAACTTCACTAGTGTTAATATGAAAGTGAAAATTCTGAAAGCAGCCAGACATAATAAATCCATTACCTACAAAGGGAAGAATATTAGAATGACTGTAGATCTCTATGCTGAAACTTTTCAAGCAAGAAGAGGATGGTCATCAACTTTCAATCTCCTAAAACAAAATAACTTTCAACCCTGGATCCTGTATCCAGCTAAACTGAGTTTCATTTATGATGGAGAAATTGAATACTTTAGTGATATTCATATGTTGAAGAAATTTGCCATAACCAAACCAGCTATTCAGGATATTCTCAGACCTATCCTCCATAATGACCAGCCTGATCCTCTACCACAAAAATAAACTCACTCAGAAGCTTGATGAAACACCAACTTCCACAGCGGCAAAAAGATTAAAAATGTCCACTGGACTTTTGAAGAACTTGATACCCAAAGTTTTAGAGACTTATCAATATTGTCCATTAATGTGAATGGCTTAAACTGTCCTCTAAAGAGGCACAGATTAGCTGACTGGATACAAAAACTTAGGCCAGATATTTGCTGCATACAAGAGTCACATCTTACCTTAAAAGATAAATATAGACTCAGGGTAAAAGGATGGTCATCCATATTTCAGGCAAATGGTAGCTAGAAAAAAACAGGTGCTGCCATTCTATTTGCAGACACAATAGGCTTTAAACCAACAAAAGTAAGGACATATAAGAATAGTCACTTCATATTTGTTAAGGTTAATACTAAATAGGATGAGATTTCAATTATGAATATTTATGCACCCAACCAGAATGTGCCTCAATTTAAAAGAGAAACTCTAACAGACATGAGCAACTTGATTTCCTCCAGCTCCATAATAGTCGGAGATTTCAACATTCCTTTGGCAGTGTTGGATAGATCCTCCAATAAGAAGCTGAGCAAAGAAATTTTAGATTTAAACCTAACCATACAACATTTGGATTTAGCAGACATCTACAGAACATTTCATCCCAACAAAACTGAATACATATACTTCTCATCAGCCCATGGAACATACTCCAAAATTGATCACATCTTAGGTCACAAGTCTAACCTCAGTAAATTTAAAGGAATAGAAATTATTCCTTGCATCCTCTCGAACAACCATAGAATAAAAGTTGAACTCAGTAACAACAGAAACCTGCATACTCATACAAAAACATGAAAGTTAAATAACCTTATGCTGAATGATAGCTGGGTCAGAGATGAGATCAAGAAGGAAATTTCCAAATTTTTGGAACAAAATGACAATGAAGACACAAATTATCAGAACCTCTGGGATACCACAAAGGCAGTCCTAAGAGGGAAATTTATAGCACTGCAAGCCTTCCTCAAGAGAACAGAAAGAGAGGAAGTTAACAACTTAATGGGACATCTAAAGCAAATGGAAAAGGGAGAACATTCCAACCCCAAACCCAGTAGAAGAAAAGAAATAACCAAAATTAGAGCAGAATTAAATGAAATTGAAAACAAAAGAATTATGCAACAGATCAATAAATCAAAAAGATGATTTTTTGAAAAGGTCAATAAAATAGATAAGCCATTGGCTAACCTAACCAGGAAAAAAAGAGTAAAATCTCTAATTTCATCAATCAGAAACAACAAAGATGAAATAATAACAGACCCCTCAGAAATTCAAAAAATCCTTAATGAATATTACAAGAAACCTTACTCTCAGAAATATGAAAATGTGAAGGAAATTGACTGATACTTGGAAGCACATCACCTTCCACGACTTAGCCAGAATCAAGTGTAAATATTGAACAGACCCATATCAAGTCCTGAAATAGCATCAACCATACAAACCTCCATAAAAAGAAAAGCCCAGGACCAGATGGCTTCATGTCAGAATTCTACCAAACCTTTAAAGAGGAACTATAGAAGAACCTATATTACTCAATCTGTTCCAAAATGTAGAAAAAGAAGGAAGACTACCCAACACGTTCTCTGAAGCAAATATCACCCTGATCCCCAAACCAGGAATAGACCCAACAAGAAAAGAAAATTATAGACCAATATCACTAATGAATATAGATGCAAAATTATTCAACAAGATCCTAACAAACAGAATCCAGCTACACATAAAACAAATCATACATCATGACCAAGTTGGTTTTATCCCATGGTCCCAAGGCTGGTTTAATATACGTAAATCTATAAGTATAATTCAGCACACAAAATTAAAAAACAAAGACCATATGATTCTCTCAATTGATGCAGTAAAAGCTTTTGACAATATCCAGCATCCCTTCATAATCATAACACTTAAGAAAATTGGTATAGAAGGGGCATTTCTTAAACTGATAGAGGCCATCTACAGCAAATCCACAGCCAATATCGTATTGAATGGAATTAAATTGAAATCATTTCCACTCAGATCAGGAACCAGACAAGGCTGCCCATTGTCTCCACTGCTCTTTAACATTGTAATGGAAGTTTTATTTTTATTTTATTTTATTTTATTTTTATTAAATCATAGATGTGCACATCGATATGATCATGGGGCACCATATACTAGTTTCATAAACCGTTTGACACATTTTCATCACATCGGTCTACATAGCCTTCCTGGCATTTTTTTAGTTGTTGTGCCAAGACATTCACATTCTACATTTACTAAGTTTCACATATATCCTTGCAAGATGTACTGCAGGTGTGATCCCACTAGTCCCTTTCCTTCTATCCACCTCCCCCCTCCCTCCTCTCCTTCTCCCCCTTCCCCCAATTCTCAGGGAAGAAAAGGCGATCACGGGTATCCATATAGGGTCAGAAGAGATCAAACTTTTGCTCTTCACAGAAGACATGATTGTATATCTGGAAAATAACAGGGATTCTACTACAAAACTCTTAGAAGTGATCAAGGAATACAGCAGTCTCAGGTTACAAAATCAACACTCATAAATCAGTAGCCTTTATATATACCAACAATAGTTAAGCTGAAAAAACGTTTAAGGACTGTATTCCGTTCACAGAAGTGGCAAAGAAGATGAAATATTTGGGGGTTTATCTAACAAAGAATGTGAAGGATTTCTATAAAGAGAACTATGAAACTCTAAGAAAAGAAATAGCTGAAAATGTTAACAAATGG
>CAUYPK010073489.1:0-19687 GCA_963574355.1 Loris lydekkerianus | reverse complement strand
TAGACACAGAAGCACAAATAGAGGGTGGATGGGAAAGTTTTTGTAAAACTTTTTCCCCTTCTGTAATAACCTCTTGAATATCTGGCCATTTCTTATGGATTTTTAAAACATCATTAATAAGATTCCAGTAAGAGAAGGCTTGAACTGGAATTTTCTCACGGCCAAATGATCTATAATAATCCTTAAAACAATCTCCTACTCTGGCCCACCGTCTCTCATCAATAGTTCCTTCAAGGGGGAACCATGGACACACATCTCCGACAAATTCAAAAAATCTCTTAAGATCCTTTTTTTTTAACCTGAATTCCTCGTGTCTTGAGGGACTCTTTAAGCCCCTGTAAGAGTAAATCATGTTTATTCAATGCTTGTCCCATGATTGCGTTGCTTCACTTACCCAAATCGACTCACAGACGGGTAACTCTGTGGTGATCACAATGCGGATCTATTTAAACACAAGCGGAGGAGGGAGGTGTGCTCAGAGGTATGAGAGGGTGGGGAATTCCCAGAGCAGGTGTGATAATCCAATGGTCAGGATGTTTTTCTTGCCTGTCTGGTTGTAATTGATTTATGGTAGTATTTTTCCAGAGAAAACTCTTTTTTTTTAAGCTTTGGCTCCCGGCAGTATGATATACTGGAAAACTGCTTTTCTCCTGTCAGAGAGCACAGTTTGGAGAGAAAAGTCTGTTTGCTTAAGTCTGGAAAATGGGGGCCCTAGTCCAGCCTTGAATGGGGGAACACTGTATCATTAGGGCTGATACTTATGATCAGGTAGACCTGCAAGTTGTAGAGAGTTTGGGGCTCTAGGGTGAGGGCTAGGATTATGGCCCAGATTAGGGTGATAATTATAGTCAGGGGAACATATGGAGATAAAGAGGCCTTGGGGCCCTGAGGTGAGGGCAAGGATTAGGACCCATATTCACGTGATAATTATGGTACAGGGATGTGCTATAACAAACAGGGTTCAGGGCCCTTGGGTGAGGGGTAGAATTAGGGCATGGCTTCAAGTCAGGGGAACATGTAGGATAAAGAGGGTTCACAGTTAGGACCCAGCCTTGGGTGATAATTAGACTAAGGAGGATCTGTGCAATAATTACAGTAAGTGGTATCTGTACTATAAAGAGGGTTCACTGCCCTTAGGTGAGGCCTCAGGTTAGGGCATGGCTTAGTGTGATAATTATGGTCAGGGGAACTGCATGATGAAGAGAGTTCCAGCCTCTTGGGTGAGGGCTAGGGTTAGGGCCTGGCATTGGGTGATAATTACAGTCTGGGGAATGTGTGGGGTATCAGCCCTAATGATGCAGTGTTTCTCTTATTAATCTACTATAACTGTGAGTTGATCTTTTCAGCAAACCAACCTAGGGGGAAAGGGCAATTTTCCCTGAGACTCCTCTTCAGGGTTCAGGGCCCAGGGCCCAGGGCTGAGGGCTAGGGTTAGGGCCTGGCTTCAGGTAATAATTTAAGTCAGGGCAACATGCAAGATAAAGAGGGTTTGTGGCCCTAGGGTGAGGGCTAGGGTTAGAGTCTGGCTTCCCATGATAATTACATTTAAGTGGACTTGAGCAATAACAAGTGTTTGAGGCCCTGGGGCCAGGGCTAGGTTGAGGCTGCGGCTTAGCATGATAATTACCATCTTTGTATGAAGTATTTTAACTATAATTTCAATTTCTTTAATAGATACAGGATTTTTCAGGTTATCTGCTTCCTTTTTAGTGAGCCTTGGTAGATATCTTTTAAGAAATTTGTTCATGGCTTGGCGCTAGTAGCACAGTGGTTATGGCATCAGCCACATGCACCAGGCCAGCTAAACACCAATGACAACTGCAACAGAAAAATAGCCAAGCATTGTGGCAGGCGCCTATAGTCCCAGCTACTTGGGAGGCTGAGGCAAGAAAATTCCTTAAGCTCAAGAGCCTGAGGTTTCTGTGAGCTCTAATGCTACAGCACTCTATAGAGGGTGACACACTGAGACTCTGTCTCAAAAAAAAAGAAAAGAAAAGAAAAAGAAATTTGTTCATTTTATTTATGATCTCTCTGAAGTCTTAGGTTTCTGGCAGTTAAAAAGAAATAGTACTCATTTTACAGTATTATAATTAAGAGCATATTCTGTATCCGCTAGTCACTATCTGAGAGACTCTGGTGTTTGGGCTTAAATTCACATAAATACTCAGTGCAATGTGCTCAATACTGTCAAACATCATTACTTTGAAGTACTAATAATTTGTATTATTATGAAATACATTAGTTTAGTAAAATAGATTCACTAAATAACAATACTGTAGTGGCAAATTAGGTTTAACTAAACGGCAACTTACACAACAAATTTAAGTTAAACTGAAGTGATCACACAATTAAATACATTCCTCCACAGCCCAGTACTTGCCTCAAAATTGTTTGCCTTGACTTCACGGAGATCTCCTAGCAAGAGGCACACCCTGCAGTGCATGTCAAGGCATCTGTCCAGACTGCTGAGGGTTACTCTGAGGCAAGTAGGTGTCCGAGGTTATGCGACACTCTCCCACACTTAGTAAGCTGACATTGGTTACTCGCTTTCAAGAACTTTAGAACATTGCCAAGATAAGTGGCTCCTAAATAGAATATTAACAGTGACTTTCTTTTCTCCTTTGACTCCTCTAAAGGGAACTTTCACATGGAAAACTTGTGCACCTTCTCATCCACAGCGTGTAGCTACAGTGCCAGCCCACAGCCCAGTCTCAAGACACACTTGGATGAGCAACTGGGGCAACTCTGCACTGTCAGCAGTGAAGTGGAAGTAATAGGTGGAAGGATAGGGCCGTCCTAGCACTGTGTTTCTGCCTCACAACCATAAAGAGGTCTGCTCAGCTGGAGGAAGCCAAGCAACCTCTCCCCAAACAATGAGTCCCCTGTGGGGAAGTACCAAGAAGGGGGAGGTCTGTCTTTGCCTGTCATCCATGTGAACTCTGCACAACTAATGTAGAGGATCTGGGCTGAGTTTCCAGGATTCTGCATGTAAGTCACAGGTCTCACACAAAGTCCCTCTTTGAAACAGCCCTTCCTGTTCCTTTGGTTAAGTGACCAGGTTACACTTATTCATTACAAATTATATGGTAATTTGTAGTACATGTGCATAGATTTTTATTAGGTCATAGAATCCTGCAATTACCCTGGGAAAGTAATGCAATTGCTCAGTTTCTCAGACTCCATAACTTTCTGCAGTTTCTGAACTTGCTATTTCTTTTACCTGGGCATTTGCCACATCCTTTCCACTCTTCCTGCACTCATTTTTCCTTCACTCATCCTTCATATTTAATGACTTTTTAAGGGATCCTCTAAGACAAAAGTCAGGCTGCCCTCTTTTGTGACCCCACAGACCCTATGGTTGTCTTCTTGTTAGCATTTGTCACACTGTGTCACAACTGCCTGACCGTGAACTAGGTACCTGGAGGTGCTGTTCAATTGTCAGTACCAACTACAGTGCTGAGCATCTTTGTTTATATTTACTTACCAATTCTATGGAAATGGGATGTCAGTTCAGTTCATTCATTTCACAAATACTTATAAAGCACTCATCTTACATGCTGTGGAAGGATACACATGAAGTCACCATCTTTACGGCTCAATGTATAATTGAAAAGTATACAAAAACAGGTGGAGACAGTCCATCCCAGGCAGTGCTGAGAACTCAGATACTAAGTACATTTCCAATCCCCTAGCCTGCTCTAGGCTCTTTTCCTTATCAGGGTCACCTCAGATGAGAGGTTACCAGCCATCTACGTGAAGAGTTAACTCCCATGCCAAGACCCATCGCTGTGGCTCACGCCTGTAATCCTAGCAGTCTGGGAGGCCGAGGTGGGTGGATTGCCTGAGCTCACAGGTTTGAGCTCACAGGTTTGAGGCCGAACCAAAGCGAGACCCTGTCTCTAAAAATAGCCGGGCATTGTGGCAGGTGCCTGTAGTCCCAGGTGCCTGGAATGCTGAGGCCTTAAGAGAATCACTTAAGTCCAAGAGTTAAGAAAAATTTGAACCATGCATGTACACATGTTCCTTTAGTTGGGGATATATTTTAAAGAAAAAAAATCATAAGTCCAAGAGTTATGACACCCCAGCACTCTACTGAGGACAACAAAGTGAGACTCTGTCTCAAACAAACAAACAAACAAAAAAAAAAAAAGAAAAGAAAAGAAAAGAAAGTAACATGATCAGATTTACATGCATGATTAGATTTACATGCTAGAGAAATTACACTTGCAAGAGAGTGGAAAATGGAACTGCAGGAGCAGGCTGGAGTCAGGAAACAAATAGGCTATTGCAATAAAACAGAGGATAAAATATGAAGCTTATTCTTGTCAGTGGAACATGCCCCCGCCCGCGGGGCTAGTTCAGCAGGGACTTAGGGTATGGGGGGAGAGAGTGGAAGGAACAAGGGGCACAAAGAACGGAGAGCAAGACAGGAGTCTGATCAAGCTCTCGAAACTTTATTTTTTAACAGCTATATAAATACAAGCAGAGGGGGGAAGTGTGCTTGCGGGTGAGTTAGAGTGGGGGGTCTCTGATAAAAGGTGTGATGTTTTTAGTTCCTGGAACCAAGTTCCTGGAGCCAAGGATAACAATGTCCTACCCGCCCATAAAGACTTTCCAGCTGTGATAATCCTGATAATCTGGCTGTGAATATTCCTGATAAGCTTTTTTGGGTATTGGCTCCAGATGACTTAAAGGAGAATATGGAATTTAAACATAGCATGAGCTAGAATTCACTAAGGGTTGAGGGGCCCTTGTGAGAAACCAACAATGGCTTACTTGAGCTGTAAGAAATGCATGGTGGGGGCATGAATCCTGATTGGGAATGTAAGGAGAAAAGTAGACTTGGAAGAGAACAGTGAGCTGAAACCAAGGGACATAAGGCCCTTTTGAAAGGAGAGCCTGGCATAAATTTCAAATATGGTCAAGTGGCAGAAAAATCAAGGACTAAAGGGCATCATTTGGATGTGGTAATCAGTGGATCATCACTGAAGTTGTGTGGGAGAGGAGCTTCAGGATAGATTCTGGTTGAAAGGTGGACTTGATGAACGAACACTCCTTCAGAATTTGAGGGTAAGAAGTGGAGATAAGAAAAGGAAGAGATGAAATAGGGCAGAGCCTCGTTTTTTTATCTGTTGTTTTAATATAGGTAACAGTGATTTTATTGTTTTGATGGAATGAATAGTAAATGCCAGTTGTATTAGATTGCCGCAAATTTAGTGGCTTAAAACTCACAGATTTGTTACAATTCTTAACAGTTCTGGCGGTCAGGAGTGTAAAGAGGGAGCATCAGCTGCACCGTATAACTCCTGTGGTGTCCCGGGCAGCCGATGCCTGGTTCCCTCTTTCGAGGCCTGGCGCAGCCACCTCCAGGCCAGGAGCAGAACGTACTCTCTCCGTGGCCTCCCGCCTCTCTCTTACTAAAATTGCTTGCGAACATTGAACCCACGTGGGGTAATCCTGCATCACCTACGATCTCAAAATCCTTAAATCAAATTCGCTAAATTCTTCTCACTAGGCACAGTAAAATCCACAGGGTCTGGGACTGGGACAGGGACAAATCCAGGTGCGGGGTGTGGCGGAAAACGAGAGTGGACTGAGGTCCCACAGGCCTCTCAGGGGCACCGGAGCGGCCCTCGGGCGGAAGGCTGTATGGAGCCTCGGGCTGTCGCCGGAGAGGCACGGGGAGGATTGAATGCTGAGCTGACTCAGCTGGAAACCCGGCGCTGGCGCCGCGGCCGCGAGAGGGGAGGAGGGACCCCACACGCCTTCAGCCGGCAGCACCCCCGGCCCAGTTTCCAGCGGCTCTTCAGGCTCCCAGTGAGCCACTGGCTTGGACGCCGCCCTCGAGGCTGGGATTGGGAGCTCGCCGCCCCAGCTGAGCCCGCGGAGGCCAAATCTGCTGGAGGGGGAGGCTTCCGCCTCCGCACAGGCCCTGTGACCGCCAAGTGCTGTTTGCCCGCAGAGACGTGTCCCCAGGAGGACTGGTGGGGTCCTCATGACTGTAGCCCCCGCCGCTCCGGTGATTCCACTCTGATGCCGCCCCCACGCCCAGATTAAATTCAGGAAAACCGGGAAAACAGGACCCGTCTCCATGGCAACCAGCTAGCAACTTCCCACCATTTCTTTTCCAGGCCTGGGGCACTGCCTCATGTTCTTACACGGAATGTTTTTAATCGTTCTTTTCCTAGGACTAGAGCGCCACCTGGTCTTCAAACTATATATATTTTTAACATGACATTTATTTTTCTGTCTTTGTTACTACAGTAGTTTGCTCACCACAGTTCTCTGTCTCCCAAGTTGTCTATACCTATTCATATATACGATATATTTATTCCAAGGTCTTCCAAAGCCTCAGTCCATTACATTAGCAATTCAAGTCTAAAAACTCAGCTCAAAAGATCCAAATCTTATCAGTCTAAATTATTTAAATTAGGTACGGTTGGCGGTCCTTAGTGGTTACGGCACCCGGCCACATGAACCAAGGGTGACGGGTTCGAACCTGGCCTGGGCTAGCTAAACATCAATGACAACTAGAACAAAAAAAAATAGCCAAGCATTGTGGCCAGGCACCTGTAGTCCCAACTACTTGTGAGGCTGAGGCAAGAGACTCGCTTAAGCCCAAAAGTTTGAGATTGCTGTGAACTGTGATGCCATGGCACTCTACCAAGGGTGACATAGTGAGACTCTGTCTCAAAAAAAAAAAATAAATAAATAAAATAAATAAATAAATAAAGTACAGTTGAGACTGTGGTTATGAACTACCCTAAGGTAAAATTCCTCTCTGTATGAAGCTTTGAAACTAGAAAGCAGGTTATCGGTACCCAAGGTACAATGGTGGGACAGGTCTAGGGCACTGGTCAAAGACATTCCTGTAAACAAAGAGAGACACCTGGAAGGAAAGCAACAGTGTCTCTGGTTCCAAGTAACTAAAAAATATGACAAGGAAAACACCATTAGATTTCAGGGTGGCAAGCAGGTTAGGTGAGGAGCTAGGCAGGTGTGACCAGTTTCATAAAAAAATTTTACAGGCCGGGCGTGGTGGCTCATGCCTGTAGTCTCAGCGCTGTGGGAGGCTGAGGCAGGTGGATTGCCTGAGCTCAGAGGTTCCAGACCAGTATAACCAGCGGTGAGCTAGAGTAAGACCCTGTCTCTACTAACATCAAAAACAGCACAGCATCTCCAGAGGAAGAAGAAAATGAACAACAAAAATGAGTACTTCAAACAAGGAAGAATGTACAAGCAAGTTGAAATTTAAAAAAAAAAAAAAATTTTTTTTACAGACACAAAGCCCAGACGCGGAGAAAATGGCCGCAGGGGTCAAAACGGCAGCCAAGGTGGCAGCGACAGAGATCAAAAAATCCAGGGGGAGAGAGGCACACAGGCAACTGGGCTCTAGGCCCTAAGGGTGAAGGAGAACGACTTACTCAGAATGAGAAGAGGAAGGAGAAAAACATGAAAAGAGGAGGCAACTGCTTTGAGCCATATGCCGATCCAACTAAAAGATACAAAGCTTTCATTACAAACATATCTTTTGATGTGAAATGGCAGTCACTTAAAGACCTGGTTAAAGAAAAAGTTGATGAGGTAACATACATGGAGCTCTTAATGGACACTGAAGGAAAGTCAAGGGGACGTGCTGTTGTTGAATTAAAAATGGAAGAAAGCATGAAAAAAGCCACAGAAGTCCTAAACAAGCATAGTTTGAGTGGAAGACCACTGAAAGTCAAAGAAGATCCTGATGGTGAACATGCCAGGAGAGCAATGCAAAAGGTTATAGCTACCACTGGTGGGATGGGTATGGGACCAGGTGGCCCAGGAATGATTAATATCCCATCCAGTATCCTAAATAATCCTAACATCCCACATGAGATTATCCATGCATTATAGTCTGGAAGACTTGGAAGCACAGTATTTGTAGTAAATCTGGATTATAAAGTTGGCTGGAAAAGACTGAAGGAAGTTATTAGTATGGCTGGTGTGGTGGTCCAGGCAGACATACTTGAGGATAAAGATGGAAAAAGTCATAGAATAGGCACTGTTATAATTGAACAGTCCATCGAAGCTGTGCAAGCTATTCTATGTTCAATGGCCAACTGCTATTTGATAGACCAATGCATGTCAAAGTGGATGAGAGGGCCTTACCAAAGGGAGATTTTTTTTCCCTCCTGAGCATCCACAACAACTTCTTCATGGCCTTGGTGGCATCGGCATGGGGTTAGGACCAGGAGGGCAGCCTATTGATGCCAATCACCTGAATAAAGGCATTGGCTTGGGAAACTTAGGACCTGAAGGAGTGGGAATGGAAGGCATAGGATTTGGAATAAATAAAATGGGAGGCATGGAGGGACCTTTTGGTGGTGGTATAGAAAACATGGGTTGTTTTGGATCTGGAATGAATATGGGCAGAATAAATGAAATCCTAAGTAATGCACTGAAGAGAGGAGAGATCATTGCAAAGCAGGGAAGAGGTGGAGGTGGAGGCAGTGTCCCTGGAATTGAGAGGATGGGCCCTGGCATTGACTGCATTGGTGGTGCCAGAATGGAGCACATGGATGCAGACCATGGCATGGATCGCGTAGGCTCTGAGATTGAGCATATGGGCCTAGTCATGGACCACATAGGCTGTGGCATTGAGCACATGGGCCTGCTGGGTCTTGACCACATGGCCTCTAGCATTGAGAGTAGGGGCCAGACCATGGAAGTGCATTGGCTCTGGCGTGGAGTGCATGAACTCTGCCATGGGCTTCGGCCTCAAGTGCCTGGCCATTCCCATCGACCATGTGGGCCAAACCATTGAGTGCATGGGCTCTAGTGTGGAGCGCATGGGGCTGAGCATGAAATGCATGGTGCCTGCGGGCATGGGGGCTGGCCTGGAGCACATAGGCCCAGTGATGGATCACATGGCCACCAGCCTAGAGTGCTTGGGCGCTGACAACCTGGAGCAGATGAGCCATGGGTACAAACAGTCTGGAGTGCATGAGCTCTGCCATGGGCCCAGCCTTGGGCACTGGGCCTGGCCATGGATGGTGGTGGCAGTGCCAGCTTTGACTGTGCCATCAAGATGGAATGTGGCAAGCTTCGCGGGTTCCTTTGGTGGTGCTGGTGGCCATGCTCCTGGGGTAACCAGGAAGGTCTGCCAGATATTTGTGAGAAATCTCCCATTTGATTTTACATGGAAGATGCTAAAGGACAAATTCAACGAATGTGGCCATGTGCTGTATGCTGACATCAAGATGGAGAAGGGGAAGTCCAAGGGGTGCAGTGTGAATAAGTTTGAATTTCCAGAGGTGGCTGAGAGGACCTGCCAGATGATGAATGGCATGAAGCTGAGTGGCCAAGAGATTGGTGTTTGAATTGATAGAAATGCATAAGCAGTTGCCTTTTTAAAACATCGGTACCAGACCTCTGAATTTGTATTTTTTCTTGTTAACCATTTTAATTTGTTGACTGGATGTATAAAGATGTTAAAAAAATTCAGCTGTGGCTTGGGACCTGTGGCTCAAGTGGCTAAGGCACCAGCCACATACACCTGAGCTGGTGGGTTTGAATCTAGCCTGGGCCTGCCATACAACAATGAGGGCTGCAACATAGTCCCATCGACTTGGGAGGTGGAGGTAGGAGAATCACTTGAGCCCAGGAATTGGAGGTTGCTATGAGCTGTGATGACACGGCACTCTACCCAGGGCAACAGCTTGAGGCTCTGTCTAAAAAAAAAAAAAAATTTTTTTTCAGTTGCTTTTGGGGTAATTTGAATTACTTTTTAAATGACTGGGGTTCCATTTGACTGTTTGCATTGAGATTGCCATGTGCACAATTTTTTTTGTAGTTGTGGCACCTTGTTAACATCAAATATGACTTTGATAATAAATACCAGTTCCTGAAAAAAATTTTTTTACAATTCTCTAGTGTCTTAGCTCCCTCATATTCCAAAGGAGTTTCTAATGTTCACATTAGAACTGAAGCAGGCAGCTAAGTGGCCTTGACTGGACAGGAAGGAAACAGTGAATGTTCCCTCAGTGAATGTTACCTCTGATTGTCAGGGAAGAATGACAGTCTAGCAATGGCAGTCTTAGAAAAAGTAGACTGGAGACAGAGAAATCTCAATACAAACTACTGAACAGAACTTCGGAACTTTCTGTACATTGATACAATTTCTTCGAGGTTTTCCCAGGAAACAGCAAAACCTCCTTGCAGCCCTGAGATAACTACAGCACCTTACTCTACCAGAATGTCTGTAGAAAGTCAAGATAAGCAATATGCCACCACGGATTGTGACTAAGATCCACTGAGCCTATGCACAAGGCTGAAACTCATTATAATACTAAAATTCTAACTCTAACCCCTAACTCATTATAATACTAAAATTCTCACCCTGGGGAAGAATTTGCCCACCATTTGCTGTTCGTGGGATGTATGAATGAAAATGATTTCCCACTGTGCTTTTGTGCATTGCACTCCACCCCAAACATACAAGGAGTACACTCCCTCTATGCATTATTCATTTTCACTTCCATAAAAACGCTTTAACCCTGCTAATCTGGGAGGTGGATTTGAGGTAGACTGGGCCTCCCCCTCCCAGTTGATGTGTCCTCTGAAATAAATCCTTTCTTCCTTGACAATCCTTGTTGTCTCAGAATTGGCTTCCTGTGCAGTGAGCAACAGTGAACTCCCTTTGTGGGTTTGTCAACAATTTGGGGGCTTGTCTGAGATCACTGCTTGTGGCTTGGTGGCTGTGGAGTGGAGGAGTTTTTAAGGCCTCTCTAGCAGCTGCCCACCTCAGTTTTGCTGAGGTTGGTTCTGTCTTCTCCCATTGGCTTTGCTGTCTCCAGCTCCAAACACATCTCTGATTGTCAGGGAAGAACGGACTTTGACCTTTGGATTTTGGCATTTGTGTCCAGACAGATGAGTGCTGTTTGAAAGTATTGTGTAGTGAAGGACTCCTCTCTTTATTGGGGGTCTCTCTACACTTGGGCTGTAGGCCTTGGTCACCTAGGAGAGCAGGACCTCTGATCTCCTCTCTTGAGGAGTTACAGAAGAAATCCCATTTGAATTGGAAGCCTCAATTACCTGGGAGAGCAGGATTTCTGACCATTTGTGTTTGGTACTCTTTAGGCTTATTTGTTGGTACTGCAATCCATCTCATTTTGAGTGTGAGAATTTATTGTTTGTGTGTAGTTATGGGAAATAAGAATTTGGTTCCTGAATATAGCCCTTTGAGTTACATTTTTCAAAACTGGTCTGCACCTGTAATCTCAGCACTTGGGAGATCAAGGTGGGTGGATTGCCCTGAGCTCATGGGTTCAAGACCAGCATGAGCAAGAGTGAGACCCCGTCTTAAAAAAATAGCCAGGTGTTGTGGCAGGTGCCTGTAGTCCCAGCTCCTTGGGAGGCTGAGGCAAGAGGATTGCTTAAGGCCAAGAGTTTGAGGTTTCTATGAGCTATGACACTACAGCACTCTATCAAGGGCAACAAAGTGAGACTTTCTCAAAAAAAAAGAAAAGAAAAGAAAACTGGGGCGGCGCTTGTGGCTCAAAGGAGTAGGATGCTGGCCTCATATGCTAGAGGTGGCAGGTTCAAACCCAGCCCCAGCCAAAAACTGAAAGAAAAAAAAAAACACACTTGTCTGAATACAGTTATAAATCTATGAGAAAAAAGAAATTAATATATTTGTGTAATACTGTCTGGTCCAAATACTCACTTGGGTCTTGGGAAACATGGCCTGTTAATGGATTTCATCCCACTTTCCAATTTGGTGGCAAAACAGCTTCAATTGGAGTATACCATTATAGTTTGGATATGCTGAACTATAATGGTATGCTCCAATTGAATTTGTTTTGTCACTGAATTGGAAATTTGGATGAAATCCCTTATGTACAGTCTTTTATGCTTTTATATCAAAACAAGGCAGACCAGGTTAAATATAAGATTCTAATGCAGAGAACAGAAACTTTCAAGAAGATCAGGGAAAAACAAACAGAACCTAAGAATCCCATCTTGCTATCAGAAGGAAATGTCCATGATGAGGGTCACTCCTCCATCTATTTATCCTTCACTTTCTTCCTTCTCTAAGAAAGATAACATGAAGCCAGAGGGCATAGTCTCACCTTCATGTATTGGGTAAGGTACACAATTTGGTCAGGGTCCTCCCTTTTTCCCAGTAGGGCAATGTTCTCTGAGAGATTCCTACATGAGGAATAAATGAAGATGGGCAATCTATTGGATTAATGTGGGTTTATAACTTTTTTCCCACTTCTGACTTATATGATTGGAAACTGAATAATCCTGCCTATTGAGATGACCCAAAATGTATGACTGATCTATTTGAATCTATTTTCATTGCACACCATCCTACATGGGCAGATGTCCAGAGTTTGCTTAATATACTGTTAACCTCCAAGGAGTGTCACATTGTCCTGGAGAAGGCATAAGAAGAGGCTGATCAATTGTATGCACAAGATTCAAACTACCAGGTGAAAACTGGAGGCAATTCAGCTGTCCCAACACAAGACCCCAACTGGGACCCAAATAACAGAGATGGAGATACAACATTTTTGAGACTGCATTCTGGCTGGGCTTAAGAAAGGCATCCTTAAAGTTAAAAGCCTGAGCAAGGTTCAGGAAATAAGACAGGAAATAAATGAAAATCCATCAGCTTTTCTAGAAAGGATTATGGAGGCTTATCAGAAATATACTGACATAGATTCATGACCTTTGTTAGCCAAAGTAGGCCTGATATCCAGCAAAAGTTATAGAAGTTAGAAGAAGTTCTTACTTTACCCAGATCTCATTTAGTCAATGTGAAGGTCTTTATAAACCAAGAGCTGGCTAAAGACCAACAAAGGTATTGGCAGCAGTTCTGACCAAAACCCCTAGAGGGTCCCCTTGACTGGAAATGCTGCCCCCAAAAGGAAAAACTCTCTTAAAAAAGGACCAATGTCCCTAATGCAATGAAAAGGGTCATTGGAAGAAGGACTGCCTTAAATTACAGAAAAGAAATGATGGGGAACTTACTAAACAATTGATGGGACTTAATGCAGAAGATATGGAATGACGGGACCCTAGGGCTCCTCAGAATCAATGGGAATCACAGTCAGTGTTTAATGTCTCCCACCAGGAGCCCAGGGTAACCCTAAAAGTGGGAAAAATTTGATTGATTTCCTCATTGATACTGTGCAAGATATTCAGTTTTAAACCTTAAATTGGCTAAGCTTGCTAAAGACTCAAGGCTGGTAACTGGGACATTGGGGGAATCCTCTTAAAAATAATTTCTCCAGCCATAAGACTGTGCAATTGGAAAAATTTCCCTCACATACATGCATGAATGCTCTCTTCCATTGCCAGGTTGGGATCTTCTTTCTAAATTATAGAGTCAAGTAACCTTTCAGAATCAACAGTTGCATCTCTCAGTTTCCTCAGAACATGCCTGTCTTTTACCATCTGCCCTCCTCACCTCCTTGTCTGAACCTCAAGAGCTGCCTGTTGAAGTCTTCAATCAAGTTAACCCTGAAGTATGGGCTACTGGAGGACCTGGAAGGGCATTCATGGACCCTGTTCATGTCAAGGTAAAACCAGGAAGTTCCTCCCTCATCTCAAACAGTACCCATTGAAGCTTCAAGCTAGGGAAGAGCTTCAACCTATAGTAGTGGCATTTTTAGAATATGGACTTCTCCGACCTTGCTGCTCTCCTTATAATACTCCTATTCTACCAGTTAAAAATTCTGGAACACAAGGATATCAGTTTGTTCAGGACTTGAGTCATAAACCAAATAGTAGAAGCCATTTGCCCAATGGTGCCTAATCCTTACCCATTTCTCACAACTGTCTTGCAACTTTGTTTGTTTTACAGTACTAGACTTAAAAGATACTTTCATTTGCATTCCCCTTGCTCCTGATTCACAAGAACTCTTTGCTTTTGAATGAGAGGATTTAAAGAAAAAAACCAAATGCCAGTACTGTTGGACTCTCCTCCCTCAGGGATTTAAAAACTCTCCAACCATCTTTGGAGAAATTCTGGCAAGAAATCTGAGAAAAGTAAATTTTAAAAAAGGAGTAATTTTACAATATGTAGATGACATTCTAATTGCAAGTGAGAATGAAACTGAATCAAGACAACATGCTGTAATTATACTTAATTTCCTAGCTAAACAAGGATATAAAGTATCCCAGAAAAAGGCCCAGATCTCACTGCCCATTGTGAAATACTTAGGATCTGAATGGTCCCAGGGGACTCAGAACCTCCTCTAGTACTGAAGTGAGGTTCTAAACAGAGTAGCAGTCCCTACTACTCACAAGCAACTGCAAGGATTCCTAGGCATGGCAGGATTTTGTCAAATTTGGATTCCTAGCTTTGGCTTAATAGCCAAACCCATTTATGAAGCCCTAAAATGAGAGGAAAAAGAATCCTTTAATTGGACAGGACAATGTCAAAAGGCTTTTCTGACCATTAAAGAAAAATTGATGACTGCTCTTGCATTGGGCCTCCTGGAGTTGAGTAACCCTTTTGATCTGTTCATCCAAGAAAGACAAAGAATACGAATGGGGGTATTAACCCAAATGTTAGAGGCTCATAAGTGACTTGTGGCCTATTTCTCTAAACAATTAGATGTAGTAGCAAGAGGGTGGACTACATGTTTGAGAGCAGTTGCTGCTACTTATGATATTTTACAAGAAGCTGAAAAGTTTACACTTGGACAAGCAGTAACTATTCATGTAGCACATTACATGTTACCCCTACTAGAACAAAAGGGCAGGATAGAGGTGGAGTTAAGCCAAGATGGGGAGGAGCCTAAAAAATAAAGACTAGAGGCCCCTAATATGAATATTTAATGAGTTTTATATCCCTGGCAGGTAGGATGGACAGGCCTCAAACGATTCTCCTGCCTTGGCCTCCCAAAGTGTTAGGGTTACACACAAAAATGAGTCATCATTTTTATTCTTTCTTTGATTTTTTTTTTTTTTTTTTGCAGTTTTGGCTGGGGCTTGGTTTGAACCCACCACTTCCTGCATATGGGGCCGGCCCCCTACTCCTTTGAGCCACAGGAGCTGTCCTTTCTTCCATCTTATTGTTGAGTTTTAAGAGTTCTTAGTACATTTTGAATAGAAATTGTCACCTGGGTATGCATTTTGCAAATATTTCCTCTCAGTCTATGGCTTGTCCTTTTTAGTTTCTGAACTTGGTCTTTCACAGAGTATAAATTTTTCATTTTCTAACATCCCTGTTATTATTATTTTTTCTGTTGTGAGTGGCTTTTCGTTTTGTTTTTAGAGTCATCACCAAAACCAAGGCCACCTAGCTTTTCTTCTGTGTTTTCTTCTAGAATCTTTATAGATTTGCATTTTATGTCTTGAGGACTATTTTGAAAGAATTTTTGTGTAAGTAGTAAAATTTGTGCTTATATTTATTTCATGCCCTATGTGTTTCAATTAATTTTTCCTTCACTGTTTTTGTAAAAGGCAGTGAGGCCCATTTCAATGTGAATGGTAAGACTTACTGGCACTCTAAATTTCACTGGTGTTGGAGGACATAGCTAGCGCCCAGTGAGCACCAAGAGGCTGCAGTGCCCGCGACGGCCAGCAGGGGGTGAAGCGCCTGTCCTTCTCGCAGCGTGGGCTCCAGCGTGAGACCATGTAGCGCCGCTTCCTCAGCGCGGCCTGGCTTGAGGGGACCAGGCAGCGTCTCCATCTCCGCGGGGTCTGCGGTTAGGGGACCAGGTGGCGTCTCCGCCTCAGAGGCAAAGGATGAAGCGCAGCCCGCACCTCAGCGTGTTGCCCTGAACAGTGAGTGCGACCTTCCTGTCCTATCCCTGCCTGATGAGTGGCAGCTGTGTTCAGAGACTCGGGTAGGGGGGTCTGTGTGGAAAATGGAAGTAGAGAGCCCACTGTGTCCACCACACTGAGCTCCTTCTCCACACACTGATTGCCAGTGGCCGCTGGTGCGATGTCTACTTTGTGGCTTCTCCACACTAAAGTGACATCATGCCTTCACCTGGGCGCTTGGTTCCACAGCTGTGCTGAGCGGGATTTGGGTCAGGCTTATCCTTTGCGACCAAATTTGATGTCATCTCCGCCTCACTGACAGGGTTATTTATAAAAGTTATTTACTTTCTGGCTGGGCGTGGTGAGTGGCACCACGTAGTAGTCCTGGCTACTGGTGGGAAGGGGAGAGGCTGTGGTAGGAGGATCGCTTGAGCCCAGGAGTTTGAGGTTACTGTGAGCTGTGACCATACAGCACTCTACCCAGGGTAACAGAGTGAGACTCCATCTTAAAAAAAAAATCGTTTACTTCCAATAATTTTACACTTCTAGGGAACTCTCAATAGCAGCACAATGTGCTCTTTATCCTGCCCTTCCTATTCCCCAAAGGTCACTGATTGCTATGTCAGATTTGTTACTGCACACAGTACTCTTAGGTAGTTGACCCACAGCAGGGACCTTATCCCAGGTGGGGACCCTTAAGTCCCAATGGAGAAATACCCAGCTTCTACCTGACATTCTAATCCACAAGCCCAACTCACTTCACCACCTGTGGCTGCTTGGGAAGGTGCAAGTCCCACCAGTCTGCAGCCACCTGGGGCTCAGGCTTGTCAGTACAGCCCTGCACCTGTTTTCTCTTGCTCCTTTGCCTCTGTGAATGTTGCTGTTGTTGGACTAATGAGTCTGTCATTTAAGTTAATTGACAGAGAAGTGGATGGTTCCGCTTAATAAAAAGTAAAATTAATTTTATTTTTATTTATAGAAAATTACTTATTTAATTATTTATTGAAATAGTAATTTCAAACGAGGTTTTTTTTTTTTAACAGAGATGATCTGTTTTTTTTGGGGGGGGCTTGGTAATCACTTTTATATCTTTATGTAAAAGTATAAATAATGTTATTAGTTAGTATAGTATATGTTAAATAGATCTCCCTCTCTATTATAAGGTTACATTTTTTGTTTTTAAAGTAATTACATTTTTAAAGTATTTTTATTTAGACTAAATTAATAATTAATATTTTATTGAGTGCATAGAGTGTCCTGGGTCTTTGGTATTAGGAAGTGTAGTCTCTTATCTATGACAGTAAGGTTTGGAAGTGAATAAGTAGTTGTTAGACGTTGGCATGTAGGCTTATTTGGTTTCATCGGGGCTTATCTAGTAGTATCTTATATGTACTGGTTATTTAGGATAACAATGGCCATCATCATTTTTTACTTTTGTTTATGGGTTTATATTTGTGGATTTTGGGGGGTTTTGACATGGAAATAATGGCTATGATTTAAAGTATTAATTTTGGGATCACAAGGTGTTTTATTTATTTTATTTTATTTTATTTTATTATTATTATTATTATTTTTGGTAGTTTTTGGCTGGGGCTGGGTTTAAAGCCACCACCTCTGGTATATGGGGCTGGCACCCTACTCCTTGAGCCACAGGCACTGCCCTGATTTGATTATATGTAGACAGTCTCACTTTGTCACCCTTGGCAGAGTGCTGTGTCATCATAACTCACTGCAACCTCAAACTCTTGGGCTCAAGCAGTTCTATTGCCTCACTTTTTCATTTTTAGTAGAAATGGGGTCTCACTATTGCTCAGGCTGGTCTTGAACTTGTGAGCTCAAGCAATCCACACACCTCGGCCTCCCAGAGTGCTAGGATTACAGGCATGAGCCACTGTGCCCCCAGCCCATAAGGTTATTTTAGTTGAAAATTAATGTAGTGAGTAAAGAGACAGGAAAGTAGGCATGTTTTGTATATAGTAATATAGATAATAATAAGACTAACAGGTGGACCCCCCCCAACATGGCTATTGTTGTATTAGGACCATAGTATTTGTATTTTAGTATTAAATAATTTTTTCTTTTGAGTTATATTTTGAATTATATTATTAATAGCTTGTATTTTTTAATTAAGTTATATAATAGTTTGTATTTTTTAAAGTGACTGGGAATTATTTGACAAAATAATACATATCTTTGAAATTTTGGCATTTATGGTTATGTCTTAGTAAGATGTTTAGTGTAGTTTGATTTTTAAGTTTTTATAACTCATCTGAATTTTCTATGAATAATTTTCTAGGCTCAGCGCCTGTGGCTCAAGTGGCTAAGGCACCAGCCACATACACCTGAGCTGGTGGCTTCCAATCCAGCCCAGGCCTGCCAAACAACAATTACAGCTGCAACCAAAAAATAGCCTGGCGTTGTGGCAGCCGTTGGGAGGCAGAGGCAGGAGAATTGCTTGAGCCCAGAAGTTGGAGGTTGCTGTGAGCTGTGATGCCACAGCACTCTACCTAGGGCTACAGCTTGAGGCTCTGTCTCAAAAAAATATTTTTTTTTTCTAGCTTGAGAAGTAGCTTGCTGTAGTACAGGCCAAGTGGCTAATCTGCATATTAAGAGTAATAGTCATAGTAGGCATTATAAAAATAGGTAAGAAGACATATTTGGTAGGACTGAATAGGTGTATATCACTATGGAAGGTGTTGGGGAGATGTAGTTTTTGAGTATATTTATTAGGTGTATCTGGTGAGTGTTGTATGTTTTGTATACGGTGTAGGAATGTGTAACATGTCTAATAGTGTAGGACCCACAGCTATTAAATAAAATTTGAGATAGTATGAATTAAATAACTTTATTTTTATCTTGATGAAAAGGTAGAATGCCTATATGGTGAGAAATTATTACAGTCATAAGCTGATGAAGAAGATGGAGGGATGTGTTGTCTTAACTGGAATCTGGTGTCTTTTTTATCTGCTTTGGCCCATAAATCCTGATCAGGTATTTGAGGGTAGTTTATTTAGGGATACTGTTATTTTTAATTGTGCGTTTTTAAGAATTTTTTGTTGTAGATTAAATAATTGGGGTACATTTTTTGACATGTTACTTTTCGAGGGGGGTAGTCTTCTCCCTAGAGTCGTAATTAGGATGTTTTAAAAAATATTTTAGTATGACACATGATTATATTTGCCTGTCTATGTCAGACTGTCTTTGGGAAATTGATTAGTTTTTATTTAAGGAAATTTACTTGTGAAGTCTAGCCCTATTTTCATGTCAATTCAATATGACTATTTAGTATGAACTTTAAAAATTTTCCTAGCACACCTAAGATCCTCTAAAGGTACATGTAAGATAGTCTCATGTAATGCCAGTGTGCCGTGGCGCAAAGGTCAAAAATGACTACTTAGTGTTTTTTTCTTTCTTTCTTTTTTTTGTCTGTTTTGCAGTTTTGGGCTATGACTCCGTTAGACTTAGGCTTAGGGTGCACAGTTAGGGTTAGGGTTAGGGTTAGGGGTTAGGGTTAGGGCTAGGGCTAGGGCTAGGGCGTGGGCTAGGGCGTGGGCTAGGGCTAGGGTTAGGGGTTAGGGTTAGGGTTAGGGTTAGGGTTAGGGTTAGGGTTAGGGTTAGGGTTTAGGGTTTAGGGTTTAGGGTTTAGGGTTAGGGTTAGGGTTAGGGTTAGGGTTAGGGTTAGGGTTAGGGTTAGGGCTAGGGTTAGGGTTAGGGTTAGGGCTAGGGCTAGGGTTAGGGTTAGGGTTAGGGTTAGGGTTAGGGTTAGGGTTAGGGTTAGGGTTAGGGTTAGGGGTTAGGGTTAGGGTTAGGGTTAGGGTTAGGGTTAGGGTTAGGGTTAGGGTTAGGGTTAGGGTTAGGGTTAGGGGTTAGGGGTTAGGGTTAGGGTTAGGGTTAGGGTTAGGGTTAGGGTTAGGGTTAGGGTTAGGGTTAG